>JAVIAB010000001.1:57732153-57868715 GCA_032433765.1 Megaustenia siamemsis
CCAATAGAATTACTGCATTGTGCGACGTTGTTTTCCTCTGAAAATCGTGCCCAGATACAACAAAGTAGTCTGGAGAACGTAATGAACCGCTCCTTGTGAATGTCCCTCACCCTCATTCACATTGTGATTAACCAACTGTGATAACACAAACTTTTTTATTATCTTCTTCTCGCCCTCCTATTTTTCTTCTCTGTTCGTCCACTTTTCCTCCTCTTTTCCCTTTAATGTTTTCCCTCCTCTTTTTCCTATATATATATATATATATATATATATATATATATATATATATATATATATATATATATATATAGTAGGACCAGATAATATAACTAAAAAAGAGATTGAAGCCATGGGTGATTTTGGAATAGAATTAATAACAAAAATATTGAATGATATCTACAACAGCGGATATATACCAGACGACATGCTCAAATCAATATTCATAACCGTACCAAAGAAATCGGGTGCGATTGAATGCGATGATTATCGCACAATAAGCCTTATGAGTCACATGACTAAGATTATACTAAGAATCATCATGCGAAGAGTGCGAAACAAAATCAGTCCAGAAATTAGCGATTAACAGTGTGGTTTTGTTAGAGATAAAGGAACAAGTAATGTCATTTATATCATAAGATCTTTAGTAGAAAGAGCCATAGAGGTGAAAACAGATCTATACCTATGTTTCATAGATTACACCTAGGCATTTGACAAAGTAAAGTACCAAGAAATAATCAAAATTTTAGAAAGCATAAATGTAGACAGCAAAGATCTAAGAATAATAAAGAACATGTACTGGCAACACACAGAGGCCATAAGAACTGTAAACCAATAGGGAATGTTTCAACAAATAAAACAGGGTGTTAGACAAGGTTGTGTGCTATCACCAGATTTGTTTAATATTTATAGTGAGATTATTTTAAGTTCCATAAGGGGCATGCCTGGAATAACAATTGGAGGTCATAATATAAATAATCTAAGGTATGCTGATGATACAGTCTTAAACGCTAAGAGTGAAAATGAGTTACAAGAAATGTTGGACATTATAGTGAAAGAAAGCAAAAATAAAGGACTCAGCCTTAATAGCAAAAAGACAGAGGTAATGGTAACAACAAAGAAAAAGACATCACCTCGGTGCAAAATAAAGACAAGTGGAACAATATTAAAACAGGTAAATGAATTTAGATATTTGGGAACTTTATTAACCTCAGACGGAAGATGTACAAAAGAGGTGCAGAATGGCTCAGGCAAAAGCAGCTTTCCAAAAAATGAGGAAGATACTATGAAATCCATTGTTGACAATAGAAACAAGAAAAAGAGTTCTTAAATGTTATGTAGAGCCAGTCTTAACATATGGATGCGAATCATGGACAATAGGACAACAAACAAGAAAATCACTGGAGTCTGTAGAAATGTGGTTTTACAGAAGAATGTTGAGAGTGCCATGGACAGCTAAGAAGAGTAATGAAGATGTTATGAGAGAGGTCAAAGCAAAAAGAGAGCTAATTTCCAATATTAGGTAGAAACAACCATCATTTTTTTCCCCATGTAATGAGAAGAGAACAACTGGAATATATTGTAACAACTGGAAAAATTGAGGGACGAAGTGATAGAGGGAAGCAAAGAGAAAAAATAACAGACAGCTTAAGAGAATGGCTTGGCAGAAGGTCAACAACAGAAATGATAAATAGCTACCGAGATCGAAAGTTGTGGAGAGACATGATCATCTACGCCAGCAGGCCCGGTACTTGATGATGATGATATATATATATATATATATATATATATATATATATATATATATATATATATATATACATATACATATATAAAGTACCCCCGTCATGCCAAGTGGCGTATAGGGAATATGTTGTTCATTATCACCATCGCGTACTGTCTCAGCAACGAAGGTTGGCTACCATGGAGCGCCATTCTGCTCTGTCTCTTGCTTTCACGATACAGGTTGTCATAGGCTGATTTGTCCATCTTTTGATGTTATTCGTCCATGTTAGTCTTGGTCTGCCTCTGCCTCTTTTACCTTGTATTTTCCCCTCCAGGTTTACTTTTAGTAGGCTATTGTGTCTTTTAACATGGCCCAAAAATCGCATTTGTCTTGTTTGAATTGTGCTTAGTAGTTCTCTTTTCATTTTTAGTTGTTTTAAGACTTCATCGTTTGTTTTCTTTTCCTTCCATCCAAATCTACCTATTCTTCTAAAAATTCACATTTCAAAGGCTTCAATTCTCTGTTCTATTTTCTTGTCTAATGTCCATGTTTCTGCCCCATATAGGAATATTGAGAACATGTAACATTTTGCTATTCATAGTTTTAGCCCTGGCGTTATTTGTTTTGACGTTAGTATGTTCTTCATGACATTAAAATTACTTTTTGCCATACCTATTCTTTTGTTTATTTCAGTTGTACATTTTCCATCACTGGTTATAGTATGTCCAACGTAGTTGTAGTTCTGAAATGTCTCCAGGTCTATTCCTCCTATTTTGATATCCACTTGTGGGTTTTGAGTATTTTCTTTGTATATGATCATAGTTTTAGTCTTTTTGATATTAAATCTAGTCCATATTTTTTCTTGTCATGTTTATTTCATTAAGTAATTGTTGTAGATCTTTAGGATTTTCTGCTAGTAGTACAGCATCGTCAGCATATCTTAGGTTATGGTGTTAGTGACCATAAATTACAGACCTTCGGCACATGATTTTTGGGGTAATGTTGTCGGTATTACACCCGTGCCGCTTTACTTTCACAGAAAAAAATCCGGTACCCATTTAAGGCTGGGTGAAACGGTAGCCGTCGGTTGGGATTGAACCCTACCTCTTGTCCTTTGTGTTTGTAGACCAGTTCGCCAACCACTGAGCTATCGCAGCTCACTATATATATATATATATATATATATATATATATATATATATATATATATATATATATGCTATATACCAAGGGCGGACAACCTTTCGCATAAGGGGGTCAAGATATAGAAATGCATCAAAATGTGAAGTTACAGTAAAGCTGATTATAAAGAAGAAATGAAAAAAAAGAAGAAAATGGTATGATTATGTAAGTAATGGACAACACAAAATCGAACGACGTGGCTACTCCTAAGGCATTCAGGAAGAACAATAAAAAAAACACACGCACACATATAAGTACATAGAAAAGTAAAGTACATAGAAAAGTAAAGTACCCCCGTCACGCCAAGTGGCGTATAGGGAAATATGGTGTTAGTGACCCTATATTTTACAGACCTTCAGCACATGATTTTTGGGGTAATGTGGTCGGTATTACGCCCGTGCAGCTTTACTTTCCCAGAAAAAAATCCGGTGCCATTTAAGGCTGGGTGAACCCGGAAGCCGTCGGTTGGGATTGAACCCTACCCCTTGTCCTTTGTAGTCCAGTTCACTAACCACTGAGCTATCGCAGCTCCCTCATATAAGTAAATAAAACAAAATAATACAATTTCAAATGTTATTTTGTTTTCATAAATTATTATTAATTTCCCATGTAGCGTTATTTTTATAATGTATTTATACATCTGCTTATGTGTTGTTTATTGTTCCTGCTGAAGACATAATGTGCCGCAACGTCGTTTGATTTCGTGATGTCCATAAAGCTGTAATCATACCAGTTTTTTCCTTTTTTTTTTTAATTTCTCCTTTCGTGTAAGGACCAGATCTGGAAAACGAGAAGATTCTGAGAATCGGGTACTGTCACCTACTGAGTCGGGTACTGTCACCTACTGAGTCGGTTACTGCCACCTACTGAGTCGGGTACTGTCACATACTGAGTCGGATACTGTCACCTACTGAGTCGGATACTGTCACCTACTGAGTCGGGTACTGTCACCTACTGAGTCGGGTACTGCCACCTACTGAGTCGGGTACTGTCACCTACTGAGTCGGATACTGTCACCTACTGAGTCGGATACTGTCACCTACTGAGTCGGATAATGTCACCTACTGAGTCGGATACTGTCACCTACTGAGTCGGATACTGTCACCTACTGAGTCGGATACTGTCACCTACTGAGTCGGATACTGCCACCTACTGAGTCGGATACTGTCACCTACTGAGTCGGATACTGTCACCTACTGAGTCGGATACTGCCACCTACTGAGTCGGATACTGCCACCTACTGAGTCGGATACTGTCACCTACTGAGTCGGATACTGTCACCTACTGAGTCGGATACTGTCACCTACTGAGTCGGATACTGTCACCTACTGAGTCGGATACTGTCACCTACTGAGTCGGATACTGTCACCTACTGAGTCGGATACTGTCACCTACTGAGTCGGATACTGTCACCTACTGAGTCGGATACTGTCACCTACTGAGTCGGATACTGCCACCTACTGAGTCGGATACTGCCACCTACTGAGTCGGATACTGTCACCTACTGAGTCGGATACTGTCACCTACTGAGTCGGATACTGTCACCTACTGAGTCGGATACTGTCACCTACTGAGTCGGGTACTGTCACCTACTGAGTCGGGTACTGCCACCTACTGAGTCGGGTACTGTCACCTACTGAGTCGGATACTGTCACTTACTGAGTCGGATACTGTCACCTACTGAGTCGGATACTGTCACCTACTGAGTCGGATACTGTCACCTACTGAGTCGGATACTGTCACCTACTGAGTCGGATACTGTCACCTACTGAGTCGGATACTGTCACCTACTGAGTCGGATACTGTCACCTACTGAGTCGGATACTGTCACCTAAGGAGTCGGATACTGTCACCTACTAAGTCGGATACTGTCACCTACTGAGTCGGATACTGTCACCTACTGAGTCGGATACTGTCACCTACTGAGTCGGATACTGCCACCTACTGAATCGGATACTGTCACCTACTGAGTCGGATACTGTCACCTACTGAGTCGGATACTGCCACCTACTGAGTCGGATACTGCCACCTACTGAGTCGGATACTGCCACCTACTGAGTCGGATACTGTCACCTACTGAATAGAGTTTGGATATACATTACTTCATTTGGATGATCAAGCTACAGTAATGTATACATTATATTACCGATAGAAAGTGGAAAAACGAGAGAGATGTAGGGACATGACAGAGGGAGAATGAAAGAAGGAAAAAGAAAATAGAACAATATAGCAATTATAAATATTACAAAGCTAGTCGTTTCATTGAGAAGACTACGCATCCCTTACAGATTAGACAGGGTTATCTCGATACAGTAAAAAGATATCATCTGAAGTCCAATTTTCTGGAAATTACGAAAACTGGTATCCATTTGTGTTTGCTTGATAGTGCCATTGTGTAACTAAGTCATGACAACTGGGTTATAACTCTCAATGTCATCCTTTTTAAAAGTGCATACCATCCATTCCCATAACTAACTACAACCCCTTTCCAAAACCGATACCAAAGACATGACTACATCATTCTTTTGATCTCGAAGGCTTGTCAAAAGTGCAAAAGACAGCTAGTTTTAATAATCTAGTTTTCAATGCCTTATTTTTTATGTATATACCATCCACTTCCAGTACCATATTATGTCTCCATTCTAAAACTGGTAGTAAAGACAAAACTATACATCATTCTTTTGATCTTGAAGAATAGTATACAGTGCAAAAAGCGGCAGTCGCCTAAGAGCATCAAATAATATTATAAATTAAGAACGAACATGGCCAGAAATGGTGCTGCACCGTCACGGAGCTCATTGCTTGATGAGTCATTAAAATGTCAATAAACGCACCTCTTCTTCGCTTCCATCTCTATTTTTCGTTGCTATCTGTGGTCTGACGAAGTCCTCTCTTGTCTATCCCTTATGTTGTCCCCAAGTTCTTCTTTTGTCTGCATTCATATATTCTCTGTTCACAGTTCCTTGTCATCTAATGTTTCCCAGACATGATAATTGTGTTGTATGGCAATTCGATCTCAACTTTGTGGTAGCGAAGATCACATCGGGCTAGTTGCGTCGCTAGTTACCAACGACGTCCTGCCATACTTCACGGCACTTCTTCTTCTTTTCTCTTTCACTGATACCTAAAAGGTGTCGTGGTTTATATCATTTGTCGTTCTTGTGCTGCTCGAATTGTCTGAATCAGTGATTTTCCTTTGTTGTTAGATGTCTCTGTCACTGCATCTATCCATCTTCTTCTGGGTCTTTCTCTTGGTCTTTTTGGTCTTTTTCCATGCATTCTGGAGAAGAACGCCCTAGGTGATTTTCAGCACTAAAGCTCCGAATATAAGAATCAACACTGTCGTCATCAAAACATCGAATGCTCTTTATTACACCATTCAATGGAGGAAACCCCATAATTTGTGACACATTTGCATGAAACACTTACTTGGTCGCTATTGCCATTACTGTTTAGCTGTACAAAACATGTTTCATTTACAGTTGAAAATATGTTCAGCTTATTTATACAGAGAAAACAAAATACGTTCAGCTTATTTCTACAGAGAAAACAAAATATGTTCAACTTATTTATACAGAGAAAACAAAATATGTTCAGCTTATTTATACAGAGAAAACAAAATATGTTCAGCTTATTTATACAGAGAAAACAAAATACATTCAGCTTATTTCTACAGAGACAATAACATATGTTCAGCTTATTTATACAGAGAAAACAAAATACGTTCAGCTTATTTCTACAGAGAAAACAAAATATGTTCAACTTATTTATACAGAGAAAACAAAATATGTTCAGCTTATTTATACAGAGAAAACAAAACATGTTCAGCTTATTTATACAGAGAAAACAAAATATGTTCAGCTTATTTATACAGAGACAATAAAATATGTTCAGCTTATTTATACAGAGACAACAAAATATGTTCAGCTTATTTATACAGAGACAACAAAATATGTTCAGCTTATTTATACAGAGAAAACAAAATATGTTCAGCTTATTTATACAGAGACAACAAAATATGTTCAGCTTATTTATACAGAGACAATAAAATATGTTCAGCTTATTTATACAAAGACAACAAAATATGTTCAGCTTATTTATACAGAGACAATAAAATATGTTCGGCTTATTTATACAGAGACAATAAAATATGTTCAGCTTATTTATACAGAGACAACAAAATATGTTCAGCTTATTTATACAGAGACAACAAAATATGTTCAGCTTATTTCTACAGAGACAACAAAATATGTTCAGCTTATTTATACAGAGACAACAAAATATGTTCAGCTTATTTATACAGAGACAATAAAATATGTTCAGCTTATTTATACAGAGACAACAAAATATGTTCAGCTTATTTATACAGAGACAATAAAATATGTTCAGCTTATTTATACAGAGACAATAAAATATGTTCAGCTTATTTATACAGAGACAATAAAATATGTTCAGCTTATTTATACAGAGACAATAAAATATGTTCAGCTTATTTATACATAGACAATAAAATATGTTCAGCTTATTTATACAGAGACAACAACATATGTTCAGCTTTTTTCTACAGAGACTACAAAAAGTTGCAAGTAATATGTCGTTGTTTTATGATTAAACACACTTATTTCCGCCCTCGCAGTCTAAATAATTCACACATCCGTTGATTTTTATTAGAGAAAAAAGATAAGAAGATGATTATGACGATGCGGACGTTGATGATGGACGACGATGATGACGAGGAAGAAGTGAAGATAAAAAAGAACATAAAATGTGACGACTATATGGGAAATAAACGGAATAGATTTGGTTAATAAATACTACAATAGCTAAAGTAAATCATCTCGGTACATTATTATATTAGCAAGTGTTTATTAAATCGCTTTTCTGAATTATTGCACTAACGAGTGTTTATAAAGTCACGACAATGAATCAATACACTAATAGGTGTTTATTAAATCACTTTCCAAGACATTACACCAGCAAGTGTTTATTAAATCACTTTCCAAGACATCACACTAGCAAGTGTTTATTAAATCACTTTCCAAAACATTACACCAGCAAGTGTTTATTAAATCACTTTCCATGACATCACACTAGCAAGTGTTTATTAAATCACTTTCCAAGACATCACACTAGCAAGTGTTTATTAAATCACTTTCCAAAACATTACACCAGCAAGTGTTTATTAAATCACTTTCCAAGACATCACACTAGCAAGTGTTTATTAAATCACTTTCCAAGACATTACACCAGCAAGTGTTTATTAAATCACTTTCCAAAACATTACACTAGCAAGTGTTTATTAAATCACCTTTCTGAAAAATTACAAAAACAAGTGTTTATTAAATGAATGATGACAACAACTGTTAATTATATTCGTCCTAATGTTGTTCTACCAGTGGAGGCTAGACTCTAGAGCAGACAAATAACCACCATCGATGTGTCAGAGGCATGACAGCGAACTTTCTGAGAGTTATCTCTGAAGAGAAAAATCGATGGGAAAAGGTTAGGAATAAAAGCAGCTATCAAATGCATAAAGAGACAAAAGATAAGTGAATTGACCACGTGATAAAGAAAGAAAGTACGAAATGTGACACAACGAGTCATAAACAAACTCTACGAGAATACTTGATCAAATGACCGACCACAAATAGGATTGACTGATGAACTATTGGAGTCTATGAAACAACAGCAGAAGAAGCTAAGAGAAGGGAGAACGAATCACCGACAATATAACACCTCGGCGTTCAAACATAAATGAGAAAGGCAAAGAGAAAAAGAATCATGTGCCATACCGGTTGGCGTAGGTGATCATGTCCCTCCACAATCTTCTATCTACAGTGCATCGTATCAGTTCTGTTGTTGACTGTTTTCCATGCCATGACACCAAGCCATCCAGTATTTTCTCTCTTTGTCGTCCGCGATCTCTCTTTCCTTTTATTTTGCCACTTGTAACCAAGTATTCCAACTTTCCTCTTCTCATTATGTGCCCGAAAAATGTTGATTGCTTCTTTCTGGTGTATTTTAAGAGCTCCCTTTTTGTGTTGGCCTCTTTGAGAACTTCCTCATTGGTCTTTTTATCTGTCCAGGGAACTTTCAACATTCTTCTGGGAAATCCCATCTCTGTGGCCTCTAATCGTCTTTTCATTTGTTTGTCTACTGTCCATGATTCGCCTCCATAGGGTCAGAATTGGAAAAAGAATATGAAAATGTAAATTAACATTACTTGAACTAGTCATTGCGAATGAGGGGAAAAAAAAGAGAGACAAGGAAAAACAACAGCAAACATTATTTCCTAAGCACGCGCTATAAAATGGATGTTTGATCCAATAATAACAAGAAGGGGCAAGAAAGAAAGAGGGAGAAAAGAGCAAACAAATCACACACACACAATGTAATAATGAATGTTACGTGAAAATATGACTGACATTCACAAGAGAACTGCTAAATCAAACATGATGTGCGTCGGTAGCGCGGTGGTTAGTGCGCTGGCTTGCGGATAAACTGAACGTGGAATAGACCCCAATCTGACATTCTCTAGTGGAAACGGATAAGAAAGAATGGAATTGTGAAAGGTATTAACAGCAAGGCAGGGCTATGGCCTTCCTCTCACGTCCAAAAATGGCCGCTTGGTCCAGCAGACTGAAGTCTCACCACTCCCCTCTTTCTATGACATGTATTCTACGTCACAGGACAATCTTTACGGTAGTAAGTTAAAAAAAAAAAAAGAGAGAGAGAGAGAGAGAAAAAAAGAAGTAACAAATAACTAAATGATACGATCACTTCATTAACAAAAGACATTTCAATATACATATTATAATTTCATGCCAAAAAAAAAAAAAACTACCTCATACTATATAACCATCAAAGTCTTTATTTCAGCAGTAGTATTGCTTACTTAAGTCCATTTCAGCTTCCATATTTGCATATAATAAACACAGCAATTATATCTCATACTAACATCTTCACTTTCCACAATGTAAGAATCATTTACTGAATAGATACAGCTCGACGCAAGACGGAAATAAAAAAAAAAATACAATTGAGTCAGCTTTTGCAAACATGTGGACGTAAAAGTCGTGCCCGGTAAGAGAAATGATTGTAGAGAGCTCATAGCAGACATTCCAGAAGAATGTAAGAGCAGGAATGCGGTTAAATACACGAAGAAAGCAGGAAGTTGTGTGCCTCCGACACAGAAGAGCGGAAGCTGTACGTCAACGTCAAAGTATTCATAATAACAACACAGGACATAATCGATGATAGTCTAACAGGCCATTACTGTGTGCTTACAGCTAGCATATATTTGTGTTGTGTGTAACGACACAGTGGGCGCGACCAGTGGGAGTTAACCTGGACCAGGATAGTTGCTTGCTGAATGAGAGTAGATAGCGAATACTACGTCGGGGGCCTTTAGATTGTGGTATAGCAGGGGCAGTACATGGCTTTGTGTTGGGAAGAAAGTGATATCTGTGTAATAGACTTTGATAAGGCAGTCTGATGGTGGTAATGATTGATTGAAAGTGACAGAAAAACGTCACTGATCGAACGTCAGCTGCATATAACTGCATGAAAATGGCGGTTGGATGAAAGTGACGGGTAATATGACAATCCTAATGGTAGCAACTGATGATCACCTGAATAAGATAAGAAAATATTATAGTTTTAATGGCAGCAACCGACGATTGCTTGAATATGACAAGAACATATGACAAGAACATATGACAAGAACATATGACAAGAACATATGACAAGAACATATGACAAGAACATATGACAAGAACATATGACAAGAACATATGACAAGAACATATGAGAACCCTTGCGGCGACGACGACGATCGTTTGAATATGACAACATGAAAAAAGGCACACAATCAGACACAGAAAGAAAACACGTAGCAGAAAAACACATACACGATACCTACGAACAGGACTCTTGGCCCCACATATACACAGATGGCTCTGCTACAAATGCCACCAGAAATGGAGGGGGTGGTGTGTTCTTGACGCAGAATAACCAGGACGATATCATCAAGTCAATAGCTACTGGAAAATTCTCAAACAACTTTAAAGCAGAAGCTGAGGCCATCAGAGATGCTGTAACACTGGCTACTCAACACAAAAATAACATGCACAATAAATTGGTGATTCTAACTGATGCACTGTCAGTACTATCAGCTCTAAAAAGCCCCAAGAACAATGAACTAGATGACTTGAGAACTACCCTGGACCAACTATGTAATAACTTCCAGAGAGTAGTCATTCAGTGGATACCTTCACACTGTAATATACACGGGAACGAACGCGCAGACAAATTAGCAAAAGAGGGAGGGAGATTACCACAAGAGAACCATCCGCTCAGTTATGATGAAGCCAAATTCATCCTCAAAGGTCAGTACCATGAAAAATGTAAACGAGAACACCCAAACTATAACGAGAGGCGACGGGTACCATCAACTATCAAGGAGGGATCAAGTCATCATACTTCGCCTACGCACTGGCCACGATAGAATGAGAAATCACATGTTCACCAAATTCAAAATAGGTTCTTCGGTTCTTTGGTTATGGAAGGCCCCGGTATCACTGCAAACGAATTAAAATCCATAATTGCTCAACCGTCCGTGCCAGTGGAATCATCCGAATTACTAACTCATCTCCAAAACAAAGAAAGGTAGCTGTAGTCCCCATCATTGCAGTCTCAGCACACGCCAAAAGACATAAGGCGAAATTACACAGAAAGTGAACACAGCCAACTTTTCCCTGTCATACGATATCAGCATTCATCGTAAACCATTGGAATATCGAAACATGATCAACACGGATGAGACACACAGCTCACGGTGTGCACAGAGCACTTAACTCAGTAGCTCCTGCAGCAAGCCGGACTTGGAATATGCGGAAACTGCAACAAGGAACACTTTTCAAAATAGGTACAACCAGCCTATGCCACTGTACACTGGACAATATGACTACAAAACATGTTCTACAGGATTGCCCCCAGTACACAGACCTGAGAAGAGCAATGTGATCCACACCCACCTCTCTGGAAGAGAAACTATATGGGACAATCGAATCGCTTAAACAGACAGCTGACTTCATGAGAGAGTCTGGAATCCTACTCTGATTGAGTCCTGATTGCAGAGAGAGAGAGAGAGAGAGAGAGAGAGTACGACAAGAAAATATGACAGTTTTTTACGGCAGCAGATGATGATTGCCTGAATAAGACAAGAAGTTAAGACAAGCCTTGCGGCAACAACGATGATCATCTGAATATGACAAGAAACATCAAAGTTGTAGGTGCAGAGACGGACAGTAGCTTGAAAGAGACGAGAAAATCGGCATCCGTTAATGAAAACTGTCTACACGTGACGGACAATGAGATAAGCACAAAGAGCGTGTTATGTTGGCAGGTGACAAATACTGTCTACACGTGACGGACAATGAGATAAGCACAAAGAGCGTATTATGTTGGCAGGTGACAAATACTGTCTACACGTGACGGACAATGAGATAAGCACAAAGAGCGTATTATGTTGGCAGGTGACAAACGTAAACTGTCACTGTTCTAGGGAAAACACACGATGATGAGATTAGACAAGACTAATTATGATTTGAGTATATTAGAACTGAGACACGGTTGGCTTTATCAGTGCAAACGACACGAGAAACTCCCCAGATAGATAAGCAGATAGAAAATAGACAAAAATTGCACAATAAACGCCATTGCTCATATAGAGAATCCTTCAGGAGAGCGAATAATAGATACGCAGAAAGAAACATAAAATAAATGGAAAGACAGAAGAACAAAAAGGGGCAGAGAGAGAATATAATATAAAGAATGAACCCGCTACTCTTAGATTGTGGATTATTGGGGTAGATAGTACCAATATTTTCTGCTTGCCGTCACTGCTGTAAGAATACATTTCTAATGAACAGATCAGAGACGAAATAAAACAAGAAAACGTGTCGAGTCTTATAAGTAAAAGGCGTTGGAAATACATAGGACATAAGCTGAGAATGAATGAAGAAAGACTTCCCAGTCAGGCATTGACATGGAAACAATCAGGTAAAAGAAAACATGGTAGACCAAGGTAATCGCTATTCATAACAATTAATAGAGAAGGCTAAACCATGGGACCAAGAAACCCAAGAACTACAAGAACTAACAGTAGATCGTGGAGAATTATGACTTCCGCTTTATGTGTCGTCTTCGACCCGATAGGAAAATGAATGAAATCACCACTGTGGTCAGCACTAGGTCAGAACCGTCTTTCTTTTAGAGACCCATATATCTGGCTTGGTGAACCTAGAAAAGTTGTTCCTATTGTTAATGACATATAAACCGTGTATAGTTACAGCGTTCGTTCACTGAAAACACTTGCGATCGTTACATTCAAATAATAACACGAACAACGGCGGTGAAACTGCATAAAAGTACAAGCATTTAAAGGCAGTTTTATGACTGGCAAGGACACAAAAATAAGGAAACGTTCATGAACAGAACAAAATAAAAAAAAACTTCGTCAGTGACAAGAGTTAGGGAGAGAGAGTGAGAGCACTGGCCATGGAGAATATAGTAGCTATTGATTTCAAAACAAAGGAACTAAACAAAAAATAGAAAAGAAAACGCCAGAAATATAATTGAAGCGTTAACATCAGGGTATGGACTAGTAACTGTATTCTGTCAAAGTTACAACAACGAAAGGGGTGGACATCACTGGTTAAATTTAGAGCATAATATAAAATAGGTGGACTAGAAGATTACTTTCAGAATGAGATAACGATGGAGAGAGCGCTGTTGAGATATGGCAACAGAAAAAAAGTGAACTAAGAACTGTGTGTCAAAATGTACAACTGTACCCACGTTCATACTGTTCATATGTTGAATCACAAGACAAACACAAAAGTAAACACACTTTGAAGAGTTCATATGTTGAATGACAAGACAAGCACAAAAGTAAACACACTTTGAAGAGTTCAGATGTTGAATCACAAGACAAGCACATAAGTAAACACACTTTGAAGAGTTCATATGATAAATCACAAGACAAACACAAAAGTAAACACACTTTGAAGAGTTCATATGATGAATCACAAGACAAGCACATAAGTAAACACACTTTGAAGAGTTCATATGATAAATCACAAGACAAACACAAAAGAGAACACACTTTGAAGAGTTCATATGATGAATGACAAGACAAACACAAAAGAGAACACACTTTGAAAAGTTCATATGATGAATTACAAGACAAACACACAAAAGAGAACACGCTTTGAAGAGTTCATATGATGAATGACAAGACAAACACAAAAGAGAACACACTTTGAAGAGTTCATATGATGAATGACAAGACAAACACACAAAAGAGAACACGCTTTGAAGAGTTCATATGATGAATGACAAGACAAACACAAAAGAGAACACGCTTTGAAGAGTTCATATGATGAATTACAAGATAAACACAAAAGAGAACACACTTTGAAGAGTTCATATGATGAATGACAAGACAAACACACAAAAGAGAACACACTTTGAAGAGTTCATATGATGAATGACAAGACAAACACACAAAAGAGAACACACTTTGAAGAGTTCATATGATGAATGACAAGACAAACACACAAAAGAGAACACGCTTTGAAGAGCCTTGTTGGTTCTGGAATTCTGAAACTGCTCTCCTTTCAACTTTGTGGACGGCGCTCTTCGCTATTACTGACTCTCCATAAAAAAAAAGAAAATAAAAATCTGTCCCGCTGATATTCTCACTGACTCTTGTTTTCAAATGAGACACGAGCAGACCAAGATTTTAAGACTCAGAACACGTGAAGATATGACTCAGTGACACCGGAACATGCGATTGTGGAGAGTTCAGACAGACTCCAGAGAACATTTTAAAGGACTACATCACTCTCAACACCCTTAGAACTATACTATGCTCAACAGAGGTAATTCTGCATGATAAATTTGGAGGAAGACCTCAACAAGTCTTGTTCTTGGTCCAAGATGCTAGTCTCAAACGTGTAAATGCACAACAAAAGCTGATCGCTGTTGAAGTTTTCAACAGACGCTTTGAGAAAACCTCCAAATCTGACAGCTGTGAATCTGCTCAACAATCTATTTCTATCGTCACATTCAATTCTGATACTCAACACATTCATTCTACCTACCTTCTACAGACGAAAATGCGAAACTCTTGATCTTTTCATCACGACATGTTTTTTTCTCAGAACCGTAACAAAACAGTAAAAAGTAAAGTACCCCCGTCACGCCAAGTGGCGTATAGGGAAATATGGTGTTAGTGACCCTATATTTTACAGACCTTCAGCACATGATTTTGGGGTAATGTGGTCAGTATTGCGCCCATGCTGCTTTACTTTCCCAGAAAAAATCCGGTACCCATTTAAGGCTGGGTGAACCCGGAAGCCGTCGGTTGGGATCGAACCAGTTCACTAAACACTGAGCTATCGCGGCTCCCTGTAACAAAACAGTGCCTGCACGTAATATACCTCTATATAGACCTCTCACATCATCTTAGCTGACTGGATGACCTTTCGTCACCGGTCCTGACTTGTACTACTATCTTCTACATTTTTAAACTAACTTTCTCTCTCTCACTCATGCTCTGCCCTAGACTTAATTAATTCAACCTCTCTTAAACAGTCTTTCTGTTCACTGTATTTATAGACATATTCGCTGCAATATTAAGCGCACCTATGCTTTTCTAACTGGAACTCATTTTGTCCTAGTCCTAGTCCTATTGTCCTATTTATGGATCATCATGAAACTAGTTTCAGAGCAAAGCTTTACCTCCCATCCTTGAGTTTACTCATGACATGTGCTAATTCCAGGAGCTGCCAATCCCCGTCACGTGCTTACACTTGGCACCAATAAATCTGTCGCCGTGTGCTGTGACTTGTCCAGAATGACACACAACATAAATTGAAGTAGACTTGTTCCATTTTCCGTAGTTCCTAGTTTCATTTCAACCTCAACAGCAGGTGCTATTCAGAACTCATTTGTTGCCATGTGCGTGTGCCTCCCATGCCCAGACCTTCTCATTTTGCACATTCTCAAACCCTGTTCACTTCCTATAGTTAGAACAGACAAAATATGATTTAGAATGTGTTTTCGTTCAGTTCCCACCATATTAAATAAATAGTCCATGTAACTCTCCAATTCTCCTATCTATTTATATGTATATTTTCTAATTAATGTGAATATAGCCTCACTAACAATGAAAGAAGACAACGACAGCGCTATAGATATAGCAGCCACAGCGATTAATAGCAGTAAGGCCAGCGGGCAAAGAGGGAAATCCCAGAAAACCCCCACGATCTTGACGTCTTCAGCTGGTGTTATTCTACCCATAATCGCCCCTAATTCCAAAGCTGAAACAGTCACAAAATTGGTGCAATTCCTTTCTGCCGGCTGGCCTTACCACTATAGATATCTGTGGAGCAGCTATGTCTAGAGGGAAACTTATAGTAACCGGTAAAAGGTGTTCAGCCGAGAGAGTAATTTCATAGACAATACCAGACTGACAAAATTATATATGATATGGAACCATTATGAGTGGTAGTGGATTATAGGCAAAAACAGGTCAACAGTCCAAAAGGTCACCTCCAACACAAATTCATTGTTTCTTACACCCCATTGACAGCTTAAAAAAAAACAAGAAGTAGAAAATGGCGTATATAATATATATATATATACAGTAAAGTCTCGATTATCCGGAATGCTCGGGGAAGAACCCATTCTGTATAATTGAATTTTTCTGGATAATCGAGAGTAAGAAAACCAAACTCAAAATTTATGAAAAAACATGATTGAAAAATTGCAATGCTCAGAAATATTTAAATTCGTGTGACATTCACTAGCTTTCTCTATCAACATGGGTCCTGATATTGGCATTCCTTTTCTTCTTCTTTCTAAAAACCACACATAAAGGACGTCGTCGAGTTTTTCAAATTTTGGCCGTTTCATACTTCGTCTCTGGTGTATATTGTTGCTGCTTTCAGACTCCGACGCAAACTTAAACAACTCATCTTTTTGATTTCGTATGTCATATAATGTTGAAGAGGCTATGCCAAATTCAGTCATCAAAACGTTGCGATTAACGCCTTTTTCAAGTCTACTAGCGATTTCAATCTTCTGGTTCAGTGTCAATACAGTTCGCTTGCGTTTACCTTTGCGGGAAATTGAGGTGTGGTTTGCACTCGCAGAGGCCATTATTAACACAAAAATGTATTCCGTTAAAAAGTATGCACACATGCGTTTATAGCATATCATGTATAATTTATACTGATGGAACGAATTTCAGCTTGCACAAATGTCTGAGACAAACTAACGTCAAACTCTGTATCTTACTCTTTTTGAATTTCCAGTCGGTAATTTTTGAACCCCTCCCCCTTTCTTCTCACCATCTCTATGTCACTGCACGCCGGCTGCTCAACCTTTGATTTATAATCATCAAAGTTATGGGCTCTTCAATTTTCACAAACAATACGTCTGCTTCTAATGTTCGGTCAGACTGTCAAACGCCATATTTTTGACAAATTCATGACCAACTTTAGATCTAAAGCAGGCTATGAGAAAATTAAGCAAATTTGTAAAATCATGTAGATAAGTGTTTTTGGCACGACTAAGATTTCCCGACAAAAACATTTAGTCGGGGGAAAAAGTGAAGATATAGACTGTCTGTCGCTTTTACTTGGAATATTTGGAGACACAATGTCTGGATTGAATAAAATATGTTCGCTCCTATTTGAAGTATATTACTGTAAATACACTATTGTAAACGCAATATTGTGTAATGATAGAGCCTGTAGAAGTAAGCGCAGCGCACAAACCGTGTTGTAGCGTTTTCGATTTCCGGATAAAGGCATTTAATTGAACTGAACAAAACATGATTCAAGCTTTCTCCCTATAATAAGTAAAAAAAAAAAAAGTCCGTTAAATTGAGAATTCCGGATTATTGAGTACCGCATAATCGAGACTTTACTGTATATATATATATATATATATATATATATATATATATATAAGATCTCGGCTGGATTGACTATGTGACTGGGGAAGTGAAGGCGATGTGTTCAAAAGGAATATAGTAAATTTATTCTTCCGGTCACCGGTATGACACATGATGATGCTGATGATGATGGCAAAGAAAACCTTAAACATGTCTAACTCATTGTATTACTTTCTGCATTGTTGCTTTTATTGACTGCGCTTCGCAGTGCGTTTTATAGCGCTTCTCGTCGCTTGTGTTGCGCGTCTCAGATACTGCGATTTATAGCGCTTCTCGTCGCTTGTGTTGCGCGTCTCAGATACTGCGATTTATAGCGCTTCTCGTCGCTTCTGTTGCGCGTCTCAGATACTGCGATTTATAGCGCTTCTCGTCGCTTGTGTTGCGCGTCTCAGATACTGCGATTTATAGCGCTTCTCGTCGCTTGTGTTGCGCGTCTCAGATACTGCGATTCATAGCGCTTCTCGTCGCTTGTGTTGCGCGTCTCAGATACTGCGATTTATAGCGCTTCTCGTCGCTTGTGTTGCGCGTCTCAGATACTGCGATTCATAGCGCTTCTCGTCGCTTCTGTTGCGCGTCTCAGATACTGCGATTTATAGCGCTTCTCGTCGCTTGTGTTGCGCGTCTCAGATACTGCGATTTATAGCGCTTCTCGTCGCTTCTGTTGCGCGTCTCAGATACTGCGATTTGGACAAATGAAGGCTTGTGGCAATCCCAAGTGCACGCGTTTTCTCACTTGGTGTCTTTGCGTTACATTTTGAAGGTTGCCAGCCTTACATGAACACTATATACTGAAGCCTTGTCCAGATCAATGGAAACAAAAGATAGATAATAATAAATTAATATCATTATAGGAGGGAAACTTCCGAGGCGATGCATCAGCCAGTCATTTCAGGAGAAGTGGTAAGTTCACAACACTCGGAAAAACATCACAAATAATCAATAGAAAAAAAAACCCTAAAAACAATTGATAGTCCGAGGCAGGATCGAACACCGTACTCCTCAGCACAGCGCCTTGCACGAGAACCAAACGCTAGAGCACACGGTCAACTAAGCTATCTAAAAAAAATAACTATCATTGGCGATATCTTTCACACATCTGTACTCTGATTATAGCATAGAGTTACGAAAACAACTCGGGAATAAATTGTGTATCTGTATTTTCCTATTAAGGCAAGTATCTCCCGAATAGGGTAGAGAAAACAACTCCCGACTCCACTCCACAAATGGGATAAAGCAGAAACGGCAGTGTTTTCCTTCTTTTACAAGCCATGACAAATTATATTCTATGCAATGGTCTCTAAAGTAATCGATGTACATCCTTGTCATTAAATTTACGGCTCCTACGTTGTTTGCCCCCAGGATCACTCTGTTTCTGCAGCTCCTACGTTGTTTGCCCCCAGGACCACTCTGTTTCTGCAGCTCCTACAGTTGTTTGCCCCCAGGGCCACTCCGTTTCTGCAGCTGCTGCGTTGTTTGCCCCCAGGACCACTCTGTTTCTGCAGCTCCTACGTTGTTTGCCCCCAGGACCACTCTGTTTCTGCAGCTCCTACGTTGTTTGCCACCAGGACCACACTGTTTATGCAGCTGCTGAGTTGTTTGCCCCCAGGACCAAACTGTTTCTGCAGCTGCTGAGTTGTTTGCCCCCAGGACCAAACTGTTTCTGCAGCTGCTGAGTTGTTTGCCCCCAGGACCACTCTGTTTTGCAGCTGCTGCGTTGTTTACCCCCAGGACCACTCTGTTTCTGCAGCTGCTGAGTTGTTTGCCCCCAGGACCACACTGTTTCTCCAGCTGCTGCGTTGTTTGCCCCCAGGACCACACTGTTTCTGCAGCTTCTGAGTTGTTTGACCCCAGGAGCACTTTGCATCTACAGCTTCTGAGTTGTTTGACCCCAGGACCACTCTGCTTCTGCAGCTTCTGAGTTGTTTGACCCCAGGACCACTCTTCTTCTGCAGCTTCTGAGTTGTTTGACCCCAGGACCACTCTGCTTCTGCAGCTTCTGAGTTGTTTGACCCCAGGACCACTCTTCTTCTGCAGCTTCATTAGTTGTTTGACCCCAGGACCACTCTGCTTCTGCAACTTCTGAGTTGTTTGACCCCAGGACCACTCTACTTCTGCAGCTTCATTAGTTGTTTGCCCCCAGGACCACTCTGCTTCTGCAGCTTCTGAGTTGTTTGATCCCAGGACCACTCTTCCTCTGCGGCTGCTGAGTTGTTTGCCCCCAGGACCACTCTGCTTCTGCGTTGTTTGCCCTCAGGACCACTCTTCCTCTGCGGCTGCTGAGTTGTTTGCCCCCAGGACCACTCTGCTTGAGTTGATTGCCCCCAGGACCACTCTGCTTCTGAGTTGTTTGCCCCCAGGACCACTCTGCTTCTGCATTGTTTGCCCCCAGGACCACTCTGCTTCTGAGTTGTTTGCCCCCAGGACCACTCTGCTTCTGAGTTGTTTGCCCCAAGACCACTCTGCTTCTGAGTTGTTTGCCCCCAGGACCACTCTGCTACTGCGTTGTATGACCCAAGGACCACTCTGCTTCTGCGTTGTTTGACCCAAGGACCACTCTGCATCTGCGTTGTTTGACCCCAGGACCACTCTACTTCTGCAGCTTCTGAGTTGTTTGACCCCAGGACCACTCTGCTTCTGCAGCTTCTGAGCTGTTTGACCCCAGGACCACTCTGCTTCTGAGTTGTTTGACCCCAGGACCACTCTGCTTCTGCAGCTTCTGAGTTGTTTGCCCCCAGGACCACTCTGCTTCTGCGTTGTTTGACCCCAGGACCACTCTGCTTCTGCGTTGTTTGACCCCAGGACCACTCTGCTTCTGCGTTGTTTGACCCCAGGACCACTCTGCTTCTGCGTTGTTTGACCCCAGGACCACTCTGCTTCTGCGTTGTTTGACCCCAGGACCACTCTGCTTCTGCGGCTGCTGAGTTGTTTCTGTTGCTAAGATCTTTCATTTCCCTGATTTGAACTTCTAATCTCTCTGACCACAGGTGCTCAAGGCTGCCTAGTTTATTGTGACCTAGTTTTTCAGCAGAGACTGTACAATGTATGCACGCGCACACGCACACACACACACACATACACCACCCCACTCAGTCGCAGACTAAGCCGTCGTGAGATTGCCCTATGTCCCATCAGTGCTCCGTGTACAAATGACACACCTGTACGGCTTTCTACAATTCCCTGTTGACAAGTGTACATGTCCAAATTTACAGCTGGAAGCTCTTAGAGTGTCCTTAGGTGTCTATCTATCTATCTCTATCTATCTATTGACCTTTCGAGCCGTAACCGGCCCATAGGGCGTAGACCAAGATACACCTTCTCCTATATGAATTTTTGTTCTAGCAGTTTTCTTTTAAAGATATTTTATTAAATCTCGCCATCTGTCTCTGTTCTGTGCAAGCAGTTCTATCTCATTGAGGGAGCCGATTCCTGCTGCTCTTGCCTCTCTCATCAATGTTCTTCTCAGTGTCTCCCTGGGTCTTCCTCTTTTTCTTTTACCTGTTGTTTCCCATATGAGGGCTTGCTTTGCTATTCGATTATTATCTCTTCTCATCACATGTCCAACGTATGACCATCGTCTTTTCTTTATTACTGAAGATATTAGTGGTTGATTGGCGATTTCTCTAATTTCCTCGTTTGTTTTGAATTCGTTCCATTCTATACCAAGTATTTTCCTTAGACATTTATTTTCGAATGCGTTCAACTTTGTTTCTATATCTCTTGTTGTTTTCCAGCTTTCACACGCATACGTAAGGGTTGATAGTACATTTGATTTGAATAGCCTAAGTTTTGTGTTTGTGCTAATGAGTTTTGATTTCCACAACTTTTCAAGGCTTCTGAAAGACATTGCTGCTTTAGCCAGTCTGATTCTAATTTCTTTGCTCGTATCCCCTTCTCGATCAATGTGACTTCCAAGATAGATAAAGTGATCGATCTCTTCTACTGGTTTGTTTTCCATGTATATTTTGTCACTTGTTGGAATTAAACTTTTCATGACTTTAGTCTTTTCATGATTGACCTCAAGCCCAATTTTGCTGGCTATTGATGATAGTTCATTTGTGTTTTCCTGCATCGTTAGTGCATCCTTAGGTGTCTACTGATGTTAATTTATTCTACCGTCTCAGTGCATGCAGACATGTGTTTCTGAAACGATAACTTCTTCAGTTATGATTTCTATAACACTTCATTACCCTGTGGCAACTGCAATGGAATTATATACCCATGCTCGCTACAGGATACTTCCTCCTTCCTCTGCTGCCGTTGGCGTCGAGGGGAGAAACAATCAGCGATTCTTTGCTCTTCTGTTGGCCTCTTCTGATGTTATCCCTCCTAGTGACTCTAGTATTCCCTTTATCCATCTCTTTCTCGGTCTTCCTCTTAATCTGGCATTTTCGTAGTGTTTGTTTATGGCTCTTTGATTCATTGTTAGTTCTTTTTGTCTTGTTATGTGGCCGAACCAATTTATCTGTTGTTTCTTTATGTATTCGATGGCTGGTTCAATTTCGAGTTTCTTCCTCAGGTCAGTGTTTCTTACTCTGTCCCTTAAGCTGTTTCGTGTCATTCTTCTGACACATTTCATTTCGGTGGTCGTTATCTTTCTTATTGTTCTAGAGTCCAGCGTCCAATTCTGGCACTGATAGCACAAAGTTGGTAGGAAAACTGATTTGTATATTGCCCTTTTTGCTTCCGTAGTTATTGCTACAGGATTGAAGTAGTTTAAAACCACCAATACAATTAAGTTACCTTTGAGTGCTGAATTGAAATGTGTATACATTTATCGCGACAACCCTGGCAAAAGCCTGTGGTTATTTAGGATGAAGTAGTTGGTGAACATAAAAGGACAGAGTCGTCACTAATGTAACAATGCCCGCGGTGACGCCTAATTTTCTCTCGAGGCTTGTTCAGAACATAGGTGCACTGCTCTATGGGCAACAAGTGCACGATCGTCATGACGTCATGGCTAGGGTGTTTCTTCTGAAGGTGACCGTGTTCATGAGACCACGTAAACCGGTAGATAATTCTCAAACTAAAATCATCTTCCAGTTGCGTGTTCTTCTGCAGAACGTTGCACTCATCACAGCTCGTCTGAAGGGATCATCTCTTATCTCTAGCCAGATCTCCCACTTCCACAATTGTCACGTTCAAGATCTCTTTGATGTGTTGAAACTATTTCTTCTTGCTCTACCTTTGTCTCGTCTTCCGCTGAGATGTTTTTAAAGCCAGTTCTTTTTAATGCTAATTTCTCTTGTTCATTATCCATGATATTCTAAGGATTTCTCTGAAATATTGTGTTTAAAATTAACCACGTTTCCGCATTGTTGTTTGCGAGATTGTCCATGACTCACAACCATGTTGTTATTGGGAAGATAAACTCTTCAGTTGTGTTACTTTGACTGTCGTTTTGGTATTGTGACATATGTACTTTACGACATTTAATTTGTTATTGCTACGTCTCCCGTGTTAGTTATCACAGACCTAATATAGTCAGAGCTTGTTACAATTGCAAGTGCCGATGAAGATTTTGGGTTAGCTTTTTGTTTTGTCCTTGGACATTATCTTAGTTTTCTGTACAGTTCAATAAATAACAGTTTTGCTCTTCACTATATATTTTTTTAACTGACTCAATGAAAACTTCTAATTAATTTGCCCTATTTGAGAGGTGTGTCAACAGCGTATTTGAGTTCTGGTATTATGTTAGCATTCATTGTGAAAAAGTCGCAGTCCACAAAAGTGTCATCGTGTCTGACATTTCGTCATCATGTTCTCAACATGGATGTTGAGGAGAGAGAGAAGATGCACCACAGTACAACCATGTTTTTTTTTTTTTTTAACTTTGAACCAATTTGATGTTTCAACCGCTGTCCTGATAACTGCTTGCTTTTTGTGATATAGTGAAATGGTAAGGCGTTTCATGTGTGTTGGAAGGACCATGCTTTCCGTTATGATTCATAATTTCGGATGCTGTACACAGTCATAGATATATTTCTATTTTTATTGGTTTTTTTTTTGTTTTACGAGATAGCGCCACAGCATTCTGGATATTCCCATATCCGCTCTGCTATATTATTCCTCTGGCCGATATAAGTTATGCATATTGACTGTTCCTGTGTTGCTGTGAGTTATTCATTCCTTTCCAACCGCTGAATGAAGACTGCCTGATGACTGGATGATGTAGTAGTTCCGTGGCTGTAGCAGTTGTAACTAAGCTATTATATTAGGTGACTACCTCTCGTCTCCTACAAGAGGACAGCGGAAAAGTCAAAGGCTTTGCTGTAATCTGTGAAGCTTGTGTGGAGTTCGACGTATTACTCCCTACGCTTCATAAAAACGTTTTTCATGTGGAAGATGTGGTCCCGGGGACCTCTGCTACGTTTGAAACCTGCCGGAACTACAAACAGTTCCTGTTCTAATTTCTACGCTATCCTCTTCATGATGATCTGCATGTTATATTGGTCAATCGTTCAGTAACTGGTACACAACTTTAAACTTCTCTTCTTTTGGAGTCTGCTCTGATATTGTTGCCCAGGCTTTTGGCCAGGTTGCATTTTTTCAGATCTCCACACAAAATGAATCATAAATACAAACACTATTCCTTCCAGGCTGGATTAATTCAGTTGGGATACCTGCATATTCTAAAGTTGATTAACGTGATAAAACAATGTATGAAGGGATACCATTTAGTGTTGGTGAAGGGTAGCTTACAGTTGTATTTGAGATATATACAGGAGTAAGACAGAGATGCCTGCTATCATCATTTCTCTTTTTGCTGGCCATTGAATGGCAATAACACAGAACAACAGAGATAGAATCCAGTAGTTACTGACCAAAGATCCTGATGAGTTTGACTTTGTTAATGACATAGCTCTCCTATCACATAATCATCAACAGATGCAAGAGAAAATTTATTTTAAAATAAATATAAGCATATCTGATGAGGGATCACAACAGTTGAGACTGAAAATCAATAGAGATAAGACTAAAATCATGAAAATTAATGCAGCTGGCAATAAACAAATAATACAAAGAAAAATACATCTACAATACGTAAAATCGTATTGATAGCTCGGCAGTGATACAGTCAAAGAGGAAGGAACAGAGAATGATACCAAAATAGGGGAAAGAAGAGCACGAGAGGCCTTCATTGCTGTGGGAAACATGGTAATCGAAAGAAATTAGATAACTACAAAAATTAAAATTGTCTACTCCAATGTTAAATCAATCTCTGATTGGCTCTAAAACATGTAGAGCAGCTAAAATGACAATCACGAAGATACCAGACTTCCATAAATGAATGCTTACGCAGAATACAAGAATGGAGATGGCAGGATATAATCACTAGCTTAAAAGAACTATCGGAAGGTATCAGTCAAATACCAGTGTAGAATGAGATAAAAGAAAGACAATGGTGGTGAAAAGGACACACTGCGGAAGTCAAATGAGAGAATTACATGACAAGCCCTTTCTTGAAATCTCAAATGGATAAAACAAGGGGGCAGGCCAAACTATTAATGAAGAAGACAGGTGAAAACAGAAAAGAAGATGGCGAGGAAGATGATGGGGAAGAATGATCTTAAAAAATAGCAAGAAAAAGAATGGGATGGAAAGTGTTTGTTGAAGACCAATGCTTCACAAGGAGCTGAAAGGAAGAAGAAGGAGTCATCAAATGTCAGCACTCTTTGACCATAGAATCCTCAAATGTCATCACTCTTTAGTTTCAATAAATCAGTATATGTTACCACTCTTTGATCTAATTAAATCAGGAAATGTCACCACTCTGTAGTCTCACTAAATCATGAAATATCACCACTCTTTGATCTAATTAAAACATGAAATGTCACCACTCTGTAGTCTCATTAAATCATGAAATATCACATTTCTTCGGTCTAACAAAATCACAAAAAGCTACCTCATTTCAGGGTATTAGATGATGAAGTATCACAACTTGGAAACAGCAAGGAAAGTGATTTTTCTAGAAAGAAGGATTATACCTGAGTTGTACACACACACGCGCGCGCGCGCACACACATGTTCACAATATTGTACATATTATTAACCATACATTTAAGAAAGATCAATACATGTGAGATGCGATGCTTGAGAAAAGTAACAAACAGCACAAGAAGAGATAGAATACCAAATGAAACCATAAGAAAAATGGTAGGAACAAAACCCTGCCAAGAATATATAGAACAACAACTTAAATGGTTTGACCACCTAGTCAGAATGAATCTTCACCAATCACCATCAAGGGCGTTCTTCTCGAGAATGCATGGAAAAAGACCAAGAGGAAGACCCAGAAGAAGATGGATAGATGCAGTGACAGAGACATGTAACAACAAAGGAAAATCACTAATTCAGACAGTTCCAGCAGCTCAAGAACAACACATGATATAACCACGACACCTTTTAGGCATCAGTGAAAAGAGAAAAGAAGAAGCTTAACCATATAGATACTGAGACAGCACTATATAAAAATTAAATACATTTCATTGAAATATGATCTATATCTATAATATTTATATAATGCTGACAAAAATTGAGAAACCCCTATATTTAATATTGCCAAGGAAAATAATATTTAAAATGACAAAACTCTAAATATATCGGCAGTTCGGCCAGTACAAGACAAGACGTTAGCAAAGTCATTTTTGCGTATCGAAATGCCCCCCCCCCCCCCCAAACAAGTATCCCTACTCGTCTGAGAAAACGTGTTTGTTACCATTGCGTCAAAAGGAGATAGAGTAGGGTTTCTATCAAGTATGGTTCACAACAGAAGATAGTAGCACCAAAAAGAGACTGATCGGTCTGGCCATGAGAGTCGGACTTGAAGGAAAGGCAGGTACCACAAATGCAGAGATATGTTGTGGGCCAAAACGGGCATATTTCAGTGCTTGCTGTAACGTGCGAAAGAATGCAATTAACGCCCAATATTTGTGCGTACGACTCAGAGAACGACGGGGAGCGATTACTGTGGAGGTAATTCTGAGACTGGGTTAAACAAAATAACAGCCTAAGCCGTTCCTAAAAGAAAACATCAACAAGAAGGTGGTTCAAAAATAGTCAGAGACATTGAACAGGACAACAAAAGAAATAGGAGAGCTGACTAGAGACAGGGATTCTTTCAGACAGTACGACGTTCGATAGAGGGACATGTAACATGGTGATGATGAAAAATAAAAAAATATTCTGCAATACCAGGGATGCGTTTGCCGTTCTGACTGACGTTTTCCGAGTCAATGATGATCATTTACACGATGAACACTTGAAATGGGAACATTAGAAAATGAAAAGGTGCAAATACAGTCCTGTCCTAGAACCAGTCTCTCTCTCTCCTCTCACTGTCTCTCTACATCCCTTCCATCCTCCCTCCCTCTCTCTCTCTCTCTCTCTATCTCTCTCTTACACACACACAACAATGAGTTATTTGTATATTCATTTATTCATTGGGTGCCGTATCCACATCGAAGGTTGGCTACCAAGGAGCGCCATTTCTATCTATCTTTCGTTCGCCTGAAGTATTGTCTATATCAGCAATGTCGTTTCCTGTATAAATTTTACTGTCTGTTGTAATTCTTGCAGTGGCCCATATAGTTTTGTCTGTAGTGTTGTATCTATGGGCCAATGGATTTTCCTCAGTCTACTATATTCAGTGCAGTCTTGAAGTATGTGTTCAGCAGTCTGGGGCGCCTGTCCACATGTACAAGTAGTTGATGTGCCGATCTTGAATTTTGTATACATGTGACTATGGAGTCGATTGTGTCCTGTTCTTAGGCGTATAATGATAACTTGTTCATATCTATTCATATTATGAAAGGCATCCTGATTTGGGCTTGTGGTCCTCTGATTGATTTGATTATCTGTTTCTTATGATGGTATGTAACTGGTGTATCTAGTTGTGTGCCTGTTGAACCTTCCTTTGCCAACTGATCTGCTTTCTCATTTCCTGGTATTCACAGTGAGACGGGATCCACTGCAGGGCAACCCTGTGGTGCTTGCAGAGTTCAGTCAATAAGGTCTGCAGATGTGGTAATTTTCTGGATTGTAGTGCCTGGAGTACTGATCTTGCATCTGTCAAAAACACTACAGGCTGTGGGCTAAGATTACTGTTCAGCAGTTTTTCTATTGCCAACTTTATTGCTTGTATTTCTGCATCATAATTGTGACAATATTTCCCTGTTGCTATTTTATTCATATCCCTAGTGTTATTTGGGTACTCTATATATGCACCTGCTCCCCCATTCTTTACTGCATTCTGTGCTGATCCATCCGTGTACACACGGATCCATAGGTCTTGTGGGTATTCTTCATCCAGGAAACTGAGAGTTATTGTTTTTCGCTGTAGACTATTTTGTTCCTCTTTGTCAACTATTCCTTTCACTTCTGTCCGTATTTGAACTGATAATCCTGATTCATCTGTCCAGGGAGTCTGTTCTGGTATGGGCAGAAGGGGTTTAACAACTCTTGGCATGTCTGGTGTTTGTCTACTAATACGCTTGGCTTGGTGGATAAAGCTGCTTCTCTTAAGTCGTCCCAATGCAAGATTTTGGAATCTGTCCTTCATTGGATGTCTCGGCATGCATACACATTTTTCTGCCTGTATCAGCACCTTTGTGTCTCTCCGTTCTCTCAGTGCTGGTATCCTCCACAATTTCTCCATCTCCAATATTGGTGTTGATTTCATTGCTCCTGTGATGACCCTAAGTGCCTGGTTTTGTACTTTATCCAGTACTCTTCACAGCGAATAAATCTTTCGCCTTTTACTGGAGCGCCATTTAAAATCTGTCCTTGTCTTGATGGTGCACGTAGTCAAATGTTCATCTGCCCATCAATTTGATGTTATCTGTCAACTTTAGTCTTTGCCTATCTCTGCCGCAGTGTTTACATAGCACCCAGATATTTAAATTTGCAGTTATAGCATTCATGTAGCCTTGAACATTACCATCATTAGTATTCACACATCCTCAACACTGACACTACATACATTCACACAACCTCAACACTGACACTACTTACATTCACACAACCTCAACACTGACACTACTTACATTCACACATCCTCAACACTGACACTACTTACATTCACACAACCTCAACACTGACACTACTTACATTCACACAACCTCAACATTGACACTACTTACATTCACACAACCTCCACAACCTCAACATTGACACTACATATATTCACACAACCTGCACATCCTCAACACTGACACTACTTACATTCACACAACCTCAACATTGACACTACTTACATTCACACAACCTCCACAACCTCAACATTGACACTACATATATTCACACAACCTGCACATCCTCAACACTGACACTACTTACATTCACACAACCTCAACACTGACACTACTTACATTCACACAACCTCAACACTGACACTACTTACATTCACACAACCTCAACATTGACACTACATATATTCACACAACCTGCACATCCTCAACACTGACACTACTTACATTCACACAAACTCAACATCATCAACACTGACACTACTTACATTCACACAACCTCCACATCACTAGTAAGCCACGGTGCTTCCCACGTTCACCTGCCCACACATCCTGAAACCTCTACTACCCAAAAGCATGAGCGTGACTACCACCTACGCCATCGATCGTGCCTTTCACATCACAACTAACCCTTACTTTTTAAAATTAAAACTCAAATTCTCAATTCAGTTGGGGGGGGGGGGGGGCGTGAATAGCTGATATAATGAAAGCTCTGTAAATGTGGCTACATAAAACCAACTAATAGCGGATCATACAACTTACCCACCTTCACTATTAAGTGAAGAGATTGCATAGGAAATTAACAAGTTGAACACTGAGAGAACACTCAAAGCAATCGAGGGTTTTGCAACACACCAAATGACGTTCACAGAGCTAGCAGTTTTAAAAAAAAAGAGAGTGAGAGAGAAGAAGAAGAAGAAAGAAACTTAAAAAAAGAAAACAGTGCAGGTATAAGCAACTTTGGAAATGTGCACACTCACGAGTCGTGTACGTACGCCCGCACAGAAAAAAAAAAAAAAAGCAAAACGTGCACACACGTACAAACGTTTAAGCCAAGAGTGTCAGGCAATCTAGAGCAATGATTCTCAAAGTGGGCCTTCATGACCTCCTGTGCTGCCACGAGAGATCTGGGGTTGTTTCATTGAGGGTGGAACTGTAATGATTGGTGTGGATTCTCATGAGAGAAGTGATTTCTGTGAGATGTTACGAGAAATATGGGGTTGTTTCATTGAGGGCTGTGTGGAGCTGTAATGATTGGTGAGGATTCTCATAAGAGAAGTGATTTATGTGAGATGTTACGAGAGATTTGAGGTTGTTTCATTGAGGCTGTGTGGAGTTGTAATGATCGGTGTGGATTCTCATGACAGAAGTGATTTCTGTGAGATATTACGAGAGATTTGAGGTTGTTTCATTGAGGGATGTGTGGAGTTGTAATTGTTGGTGTGGATTCTCATGACAGAAGTGATTTCTGTGAGATATTATGAGAGATTTGAGGTTGTTTCATTGAGGGCTGTGTGGAGCTGTAATGATTGGTGTGGATTCTCATGACAGAAGTGATTTCTGTGAGATATTACGAGAGATTTGAGGTTGTTTCATTGAGGGATGTGTGGAGCTGTAATGATTGGGTGGATTCTCATGACAGAAGTGATTTCTGTGAGATATTACGAGAGATTTGAGGTTGTTTCATTAAGGGCTGTGTGGAGTTGTAATGATTGGTGTGGATTCTCATGAGAGAAGTGATTTCTGTGAGTTGTTACGAGGGCTGTGTGGAGTTGTAATGATCGGTGTGGATTCTCATGAGAGAAGTGATTTATGTGAGATATTACGAGAAATGTGGGGTTGTTTCATTGAGGGTTGTGTGGAGCTGGTGTGGATTGTCATAAGAGAAGTGATTTCTGTGAGATGTTACGAGGGATTTGAAGTTGTTTCATTGAGGGCTGTGTGGAGCTGGTGTGGATTGTCATAAGAGAAGTGATTTCTGTAAGATGTTACGAGGGATTTGAAGTTGTTTCATTGAGAGTTGTGTGGATTCTCAAGAAAGAAGTGATTTCTGTGAGATGTTACGAGAGATTTGAAGTTGTTTCATTGAGAGTTGTATGGATTCTCAAGAAAGAAGTGATTTCTGTGAGATGTTACGAGAGATTTGAGGTTGTTTCATTGAGGGTTGTGTGGATTCTCAAGAAAGAAGTGATTTCTGTGAGATGTTACGAGAGATTTGAAGTTGTTTCATTGAGAGATGTATGGATTCTCAAGAAAGAAGTGATTTCTGTGAGATGTTACGAGAGATTTGAGGTTGTTTCATTGAGGGTTGTGTGGATTCTCAAGAAAGAAGTGATTTCTGTGAGATGTTACGAGAGATTTGAGGTTGTTTCATTGAGGGTTGTGTGGATTCTCAAGAAAGAAGTGATTTCTGTGAAATGTTACAAGAGATTTGATGTTGTTTCATTGAGGGTTGTGTGGAGCTGGTGTAGATTGTCATAATAGATGTGATTTGTGTGAGATGTTACGAGAGATTCGCGGTTGCGATGGAACTGCCATGAAGGATGCGAATGTTGCAGTAGGATTGTCATGAGAGATGTGGGATTGTGATTTGATTATCATGATGGATGTGGGATTGCAATTGGATTGTCATGATGGATGATTTTACACAAATGACATGAATGGTTATCCCCTTAACTTCTGTTCCCTACATTTCCTGTGGAGTGAAAATACACGAGAATGTGCCCCTGTATGAACGTAGGCACAGGTAAATCATCAGACCTGTTTGATGACATATGCTCTTATTAGAATTATTGGTGTCTTATTCTTTATAATCTATTTCTGAAGCATTAAGTAAAGTAAGCCTGAGTAGGCAGACGCACAGAAGCGAGAGTATCCAGTAGAGATGTGGATTCTGTGATATGGTGTGTGACTGGCCGAGCGAGATGTGTGATCGCTGGCCGCTGTGAATAATTGTACATAGTTGCCATTGTTAGGGTTGTCGGAATAAAGATACATGATCTTTCAACAACAAAAAATTCAGCACATGATTTTTGGGGTAACGTGGTCAGTATTACGTCCGTGCTGCTTTACTTTCCCAGAAAAAAATCCGGTACGGCTGGGTGAACCCGGAAGCCGTCGGTTGGGATCGAACCCTACCCCTTGTCCGTGGTAGTCCAGTTCACTAACCACTGAGCTATCGCGGCTCCCAGTTTATGGCAGTAATTATTATAATTGTAGGTAGCCAAAGGGGTGGTTATGCTACGTTTATACAGCTAACGGGTAGTAATGTATGTCTGTGTAGCCATAGAGGTAAATAAAGTAAAGAGCCCCCGTCACGCCAAGTGGTGTATAGGGAATATGGTGTTAGTGACCATACATTTTACAGACCTTCGGCATATGATTTTTGGGGTAATGTGGTCGGTATTACGCCCGTGCTGCTTTACTTTCCCAGAAAAAATCCGGTACCAATTTAAGGCTGGGTGAACCGGAAGCCGTCGCTTGGGATCGAACCCTACCATAGAGGTGGTTATTATAATTATATGTACCAAGGTTGGTAATTATATGTTAAATAGCCAGTGGTTTTCATAACTAAATGCGGCAAAAGGGTGGTAATTATATGTCTATTATGCCAAAGAAGTGGTGGTAATGAGTTGATATAACTAAGATGAGGAGGTGAAGATGGGTTGATGTTACTACGGATATGTTGAACTCATCCAAATAAGGAAGTGTTGGTACGCCCAGGTTTGAGAACCACTGATCTAAAGCATGTGTTTTCTTCCCTTCACTTACATCTCTATGCTCTTGCTCCAGTGTTTCTTCTCGTGTTATTCTTCTGTCAATTTTTGTCCGATTCTACGTATATCGATGTTTTGTTTATCAGAGCACATATTTCCTTCTTCCGCACTTCAAAGAAGAAAAAATGAAAGAAACATAGTGAAGACAGGAAAATATGTGGAAGGGAGGTAACATGGTTCCATTCCAACATGGGAGGTAATAAACCTTTAGTAACGAGCTACAGCGGAAGTTCTTGGCGTGCAGTGCTGTTTGTGTTTACTGACATTTTTTTTTCCTTTATGATAAATGATGCGCTTGCCAATTTTCAGACCTGCACTTCTAAGACTGGTCTTCTGTATAAATGTAGACTAGACGTGTTTGACGAGATAGGTTTGGTATTAATTGTGAACACAAGTCCAACGACAAGAAAGATAGTACTGTTGTATATAGGAAGTGTCAAACTCGTTGTTTTATATGGGGATTGTCAAACTCTCTTATGGAGACACAGCTGCAAATCTGAGCCTTAAATCAGCATTTTGGTGCCAGCCCTCGAGAAGTGAAACGGTAGTAGTATAGCAATTAGTGTGCTGGTTAAATTTTCAAATGTTGCCTTTTCCCCCTGGATCGGCATGGTTCAGAGATGCAGCAACCCTGAATCTAGGTACTAGTGATATTTTCTCAGATCTACCTAGAGCTATATTGAATGATGTCACTCATAAATATGCTCATTCAAAAAAAAAAGTAGTGTCCCGTCACACCAAGTGGCGTATAGGGAATATGGTGTTAGTGACCATCATTTTTATAGACCTTCGGTACATGATTTTGGGGTAATGTGGTCGGTATCACGCCCGTTCTGCTTTACTTTCCCAGAAAAAAATCCGGTACCCGTTTAAGGCTGAGTGAACCCGGAAGCCGTACATCAGGATCGAATCCGACCTCTTGTCCTTTGTAGTCCAGTTCACTAACCACTGAGCTATCGCGGCTTCCAATGTACCCATAGTTCTGCACAAATACGGATCACCATATTCCCTTATGCTCCCCAATTCGCGTAAGCCATCTCCTACTCTTTGGAAGGAATGAAAGATTATCTGTATAATAAGAAGAAATCTTTCATCTGCTACGATTTGTTTTTATTTTATTATTTATTTTTTTTTTTGCAAATAAGCTGCTCCCCAAATATTTCGAAACAAAAATATAGCTAGAGTTTAAATTCAACTAGGCCTGTCCGTTTCTTACACTAAAGACGAGTCGAACTCTTCTTTCTTCGCTCCAAAGACAAAAAGAAAGACAAAAAATGGGTTTGTTTTGGCGATGCAGTACTGAGGTTAAACTCGCCAAACGTTCAGAAGTATCCAGTTCGAATCCCTATGAGTCGATCAGATTGCTTTTTTCCAGTGATACTTGATGGTTCATCGAGTGCTCAGCCCTATCTGACATGGAAAACAAGTGTTTAGGTTCAGCACATTAAAGAAACTTGCTATTTGAAATTGTAAAACAAACGAGAAAGTTTCAAAATGTCAAATTTCTGGAATTATAGTTACAACAAAAACAAAACTGCTGGCCTGGTGTTGCGAAGCTCAACGACCTTCACACTTGATCAGGGTTGTGGTTTGCTGTTGCTCTTCGTAGTATGCTATGATAAATACTGTGTTGTTCAGTGTGTGATGTGTGTCTTTAACTCTGAATACACTCATAATTGATCTAACTTTTTCTACATTCAAAATGACACTTAATTCTGATTACATACATGACGGCTTTAACTCTGTCTACACTCATAACGGCTCTCGCTCTGACTACAAACATAACGGCTCTAGTACCGACCGCAATCATAGCAGCTCTAACTCTGACTACAATCATAACGGCTCTAACTCTGACTACATTCAAAATTACTTAAGCTCTAACTACAATCATAATGGCTCTAATTCTGACCACATTCATAATGGCTCTAAATCTGACTACTCTCATAATGACCCAAACTCTGACTACACTCATATCAACTATCACGCCGACTTTAACGATCCAATAACACCATTCAATAAAAGTATGGAAATGACGTGCTACAAAAAGATTGCGCATGACATGACCGATATATTATCAATTCTAAGGGAAGCACAATACGCCTGCGACAAACTGCGATGCTGTTACGTCCCGACAATTATACCCCCCCCCCCCCGGGCTGACATCACCACTCAGGTATGGTTACATAACAAGGCTTCAACACATTCCCTTTTACAGCGGGCTAAATGGAGACAAGACGATATCATTAATCCTTAAAAGGTTTGCCTAATTGAGACAGGGAAGTGGGTCAATGGAGACAAGACGATATCATTAATCCCTAAAAGGTTTGCCTAATTGAGACAGGGAAGTGGGTCAATGGAGACAAGACGATATCATTAATCCCTAAAAGGTTTGCCTAATTGAGACAGGGAAGTGGGTCAACAATACTGTAAACGTCGATCAGCAACATACGCATGCATATGAGCCAAGAATACAAACGGCACAATAGTCAAAGTAGACAAGTGGCCCAATGAGCCAAGAATACAAACGGCACAATAGTCAAAGTAGACAAGTGGCCCAATGAGCCAAGAAGACAAACGGCACAATAGTCAAAGTAGACAAGTGGCCCAATGAGCCAAGAATACAAACGTCACAATAGTCAAAGTAGACAAGTGGCCCAATGAGCCAAGAAGACAAACGTCACAATAGTCAAAGTAGACAAGTGGCCCAATGAGCCAAGAATACAAACGTCACAATAGTCAAAGTAGACAAGTGGCCAAATGAGCCAAGAATACAAACGTCACAATAGTCAAAGTAGACAAGTGGCCCAATGAGCCAAGAATACAAACGTCACAATAGTCAAAGTAGACAAGTGGCCCAGTGAACCAGCACACCAGAGTCATGAGTCAGGCAGATGAGGGTCCCTTAGGTTATTGACCAGTGTCTTAATGAATCAGACTATAATCATAAAGGATAAAGTGCACCAGTGCCCTAAGAGTCAGGCTAATACAGAGTCATGAGTCAGGCAGATGAGGGTTCCTTAGATTATTGACCAGTGTCTTAATGAATCAGACTATAATCATAAAGGATAAAGTGCACCAGTGCCCTAAGAGTCAGGCTAATACAGAGTCGTGAGTCAGGCAGATCAGTGCCCAAATACTAAAGACCAATGTATGTCCTGATGGTTAAAGCAGACCAGCGCCAGAATGAATCAAGCGTATCGTAATTCATAAAAGGAGTCACACAGATCATAGTCCCAATGATTCAAGACTATCATCATCATCATCATCATCATCATCATCATCATGTGCCGTACCGGTTGGCGTTGGCGATCATGTCCTTCGACAATCTTCTATCCACAGTGCATTGTACGAGCTCATTTGTTGACTGTTTTCCCATGCCATGACATCAAGCTATCCAGTATTTTCTCTCTTTGTCGTCCGCGGTCTCTCTTTCATTTTATTTTGCCAGTTGTAACCAAGTATTCCAACTTTCCTCTTCTCATGGTGTGCCCAAAAAATGTTGATTGCTTCTTTCTGATGTTTTTAAGAGCTCCCTTTTTGTGTTGGCCTCTTTGAGAACTTTCTCATTGGTCCTTTTAGCTGTCCAGGGAACTTTCAACATTCTTCTGAGAAATCCCATCTCTGTGACTATATGGTGATAATAAATCAGGCAGACTATGATTTTTGGGATACCAGCGATGTGCGGTGCAATTAATCGACACATTTTTCTAGGTACGACCTTCAGCTACACTTTTCTACCCAGTGGAATCGACTATGACTAACGATTACTACTTACCTTTAATTCTGAACAATGAAAAATGTAGTTAAATAAAAAGCTGTAAACAGTCGAATTGATGGCTCAGCGATGATATATATATAAGTATCCATAGACCATGCGAGAAACCAAAGCTCTACAGAAGAAGTCTACAGTAGTTACACTCTACTAAATCAAGGGATTAACATTAAGCACAAGCCAGTCCCATTCACAACGTGCAATTCTCTCGTTGGAATGATCTCACAACAAGGATCCGCTCCCTTCAACCAACACAGGTTAATCTTCGTGCATGTGATTATCGGAGCCCTAACCGTCAGCCATGAATGTCATAAGAGAGGACTAAGGCGCCTGGGGTCAAGGTCTTCGCTGATGCTACGGGAGTTCGTGTAGGATGGAGGACATTCTCATTGTTTTCGTTAGTGTGTCGGGTTAGTGCTTCGGGCGTGCTTATTGGAGAAGGTGATGAGGAGGAGGCTTATTCTACAGGAACAAAAATAAGAGAAATGCCGGTTTGAGAAATGACATAACATTTAATAAGAGGTATTAGTCCATTTGTAACTGTCTGACCACGAAGTTTGAGAAGCCGTGTTCTACCGGAACTAAAATAAATGACACGCTAGCTTGACAAACTACAAAATCAAAATAAGTTTACTTTAAATGTCTCGCCACAGTTCGATATTGTTTTGGCACATCATGAGAAGAGGAAAGTTGGAATCATCATCATCATCATCAAGTACCGGGCCTGCTGGCGTAGGTGATCATGTCTCTCCACAACTTTCGATCACGACAGTTATTTATCATTTCTGTATGGTGTTGACCTTCTGCCAAGCCATTCTCTTAAGCTGTCTGGTATCTTTTCTCTTTGCTTCCCTCTATCTCTTCGTCCCTCAAGTTTCGCAGCTGTTACAATATATTCCAGCTGTTCCCTTCTAATTTCATGGCCAAAAAATGATGATTGTTTCTTCCTAATATTGGAAATTAGCTCTCTTTTTGCTTTGGCCTCTTTCAGAACGTTTCATTACTCGTCTTAGTTGTCCATGGTATTCACAACATTCTTCTGTAAAACCACATTTCTACACTCCAGTGATTTTCTTGTCTGTTAAAGTTAGAGTACTGGTTAGAACTGGCAAAATACAGGAAAGAGAGATCGCAGACGACAAAGAGAGAATATACTAAATAACTTGGTGCCAAGGCATGGACAACGATAAACAATTGAATTGATACGATGCACTGAGGAAAGGTGGCAGAGGCAGACCAAGACTAAAATGGACGAGTAACATCAAAAGATGGACAGGTCAACCTAAGACAATCTGCGCCATCAAAGCAAGAGACAGTGGAATGGCGCTCCAAGGTGGCCAATATTCGATGCGGAGTCGGCACTCGATGATGATGAAGACTGTGGACCTAAAACTGTGGAAGGACATGATCGATAAAGCCAACCGATGATGATGTCTCAGCAAAATGTTTGAAGAGCCGTGTTCTAGAGGAACTAAAATAAAAGTAGTAAGAGAAGTATCGGCTTTTCCTTCAGGGGCTCGTACAAATACTTGTTTGTTATTACTCCTGAACACTGATGCCTCTTGTAGTGTTAGCGACCACGTTTCTATGCTGATCTTCAGGGACGAATTTACATTGATCTCATAACTGAAACTTATGTTCTACCTGCCACACATACTAGCGCAGTCTACGAGACACTCATCTGGTGAACAGATTGTCGGGAAGAGACCGACACAAAATGAAAACTCACATCCGATAATTCTAGAGAAGATTATACACACATATATATATATATATACATACATACACACACAATGTAAAGTAAAGGTTGCCTCTGCGCCTTGCTTGGCGTATGGCCAATTGCTGTGTTAGTGACCATATTTTTCTATGACCACGGCACATTTTTGGATCATGTGGTTGGTATCACGCCAGGCCGTCTTTACTTTGCAGAAAAATCTCTGGTACCCATTTTTATAGGTTGTGAGTACCCAGAGCTTTGTCAGTCTGGAAAATAAAAAAATGCCGCCACTTCTGGGGATTGAACCCGAACCCTTGTGTTTGATCTGGATGTTAGCACACTAAACACTCAGCCACCTGAGGTGAGCATACTAAACACTCAGCCACCGAGGTGAGCATATACATATGTGGGATCTTCTCGACCAGTCTTCAGCGTTCACCCATAAGGTGGGCGTGTTTACGGCAAGCCTGCACATCACTTTTTTGCCCGAGACATCCGTCTTCGGCGTGGACAGATTTTGTTGACCGCTTAACAGTTTTGTCCTGGTAGGGGTCATCTTGACCGACTCTTTTCGACGCTTTATGCCAAAGGTCCTTTAATGCGCGCAGAGTGTACACGGGACATCCTGTGGTTTTTCCTTCCTCGCTGTTATTCAAGAGGACTACACATCACATCTCACTACCCAAAAAGAGCTACACATCTCACTACCCAGAGAGGGCTACACATCACATCTCACTACCCAGAGAGGGCTACACATCACATCTCACTACCCAGAGAGAGCTACACATCACATCTCACTACCCAGAGAGGGCTACACATCACATCTCACTACCCAGAGAGGGCTACACATCACATCTCACTACCCAGAGAGAGCTACACATCACATCTCACTACCCAGAGAGGGCTACACATCACATCTCACTACCCAGAGAGGGCTACACATCACATCTCACTACCCAGAGAGGGCTACACATCACATCTCACTACCCAGAACGGAGGAAACTAAGAAGTAATCACGGATTTGAAAAGAGAAGATATCCACCGTCTGTGGAGCAATTCTAATTGGGAATCCTCTAGTGCAAAGGTCGACGTCTTGCCTCTAGAACCGCCTCGACAACAGCGAGCTATTTATTCTTCCTCATCTGCTGCTGCTGTTCCTGCAACCAATGTCCCCAACATAACAACCAGACAAGCATGAGTTACCTCAATGGTTGTTCTGTCAGCATGCGGAATTCATGGAAGCACCATAAATTGTCGGTCACCCAAAGTGAGACATAAAACAACACATTATAGTGAAGGGTGTTGATTGCAAGACATCAACTTGCAAAAGTAACATCATCGTTATCAAGTACCGGGCCTGCTGGCGTAGTTGATCATGTCTCTCCACAACTTTCGATCGCCATAGTTATTTATCATTTCAGTTGTTGACCTTCTGCCAAGCCATTCTCTTAAGCTGTCTGGTACCTTTTCTCTTTGCTTCCCTCTACCTCTTCGTCCCTCAATTTTCCCAGCTGTCACAATATATTTCAGCTGTTCTCTTCTCATTACATGGCTAAAAATTGATGATTGTTTCTTCCTAATATTAGAAATTAACTTTCATTTTGCTTTGCCCTCTTTCAGAACGTTTTCATTACTCTTCTTAGCTGTCCATGGTATTCTCAACATTCTTCTGTAAAACCACATTTCTATAGACTCCAGTGATTTTCTTGTCTGTTGTCCTATTGTCCATGATTCACATCCATATGTCAAGACTGGCTCTACATAACATTTAAGAACTCTTTTTTTTTTGTTTCCGTTGTCAGAAATGGATTGCATAAAAGTAACATAAGATGCTTAGAAAGAAACTGTGTAGAACTCTGAAAGATATTTCAAACACGACAATTATTAAGGAAATTAAAACTCCTCGTGGAGGCTGCACTGGACAAGCGACCCTTATTCTTCGGTCCTACAATGTAATCTATAAGGTAGTCATGTCCTGACCGTTAGATTGGCATACCCATACCCGCATATGGAGCCGCGATAGCTCAGTGGTTGGTGAACTGGACTACAAAGGACAAGAGGTAGGGTTCGATCCCAAAAGACGGCTTCCGGGTTCACCCAGCCTTTAATGGGTACCGGATTTTTTTTCTGGGAAAGTAACGCGGCACGGGCGTAATACCGACCACATTACCCCAAAATTCATGTGCTGAAGGTCTGTAAAAGGTATGGTCACTAACACCAGATTCCCTATGCGCCACTTGGCGTGACGGGGGTACTTTACTTTTTACTGACTTTTATACCGCAATTGTTTTCTTGACAGAGTAAGCTCTTCATATGGACATTCTAAACTATGATTTTACGAGCTCTTGTATATTTTATGTAAAACTTTGGCATTTTCATGATTTTTTTCCATCTATGTGACGTGTGTACACGCGCCTCATCGTGCATGACAGTGCGAATTTGCATTCCTAGTCCATCAGATAAAGTCCTAGTTTAGTCATATAAATTATTTAAGCCAAACGAGCGGTCTCCCTTTATTTGGCATCGCAGCTAAACTACAGTAGTTCTCAATTACTAAAATTATTTTAGGGTTAGATTTTAAGGCATAGTTTAGGGTTAGGGCTAGGTTTATGACCTTACCCTCTCGTTTCTCTTTTCTGTACAATTAGGGGTCCGAATAAAATAAAGTGCAACGTTACTAAAGGGGATGTTACTGTTCCGAACTTTAATTTATGAGGCTAAACTAGGATCTTACGGAAACTATATCTTAAAATTGACATTTATGGTTGAACTTTTACAAATATTACACCCCCAAAACGTATACAATCTTGGATATTTTAGCTACGAGCATTATTCTACTATAACATCATTCATACAAGAGTACTAACCTCAACTAACAAAAAGAAGGTTTACATTCTGAGTACGGTGTCATCAATTGAAACAATTTCCATAAAATATCAATGTTAAGAGTAAGTAGAATAGACTCCAGGAAGCTGTACTCAAAGTGTTGCAATATTCCCAAGATTATAACTAAAACGGCACTTTTATTTGAAAACAAGTGGCTGTGACAAACAAGCCAGGGCATGTAGACTGATCACACGATAACCCATGCAGCTGATGACCTAGGGAAGTTAATAGTATAAACGTTAGCAATGTTGAAGTCATGGCTGAGAGGGTGTATAACAACATTGTTTGTAACCTACGAGCAACACCTGTTGCTAACCTACATACCTTAACATCCCACCAGAAGGCGCCTCCTTAAGCAACTACTAGGTGTGGTATAATGGAGTTTACTCAATAATAACCAGTCATCTTCATTAATCGAACAATAATCTTCTAGAAAATCAGTCATAAACAAATACCTGCTGAAGTGTGGTACACTGGATCATAAACACACAGAGCGAGACAATTTACTAACAAGCGAACAGAGTGAGAGATCACCTTTCATTCACCAAGAAATGGCAACTGCTGCTTTCCTCTCAGCTAACACCAAATGTACAAGATTTTCACTACTTGGACCCGATATGTCAGAATTTAACCTAAAATATTATTCTGACTTTGTCTTTCTTGTGTCCTGCTCAGCTGGTAAGGTTGATGCTTCCAGTGCGGGAAAACAGAAGTTGAGTCAACTGGTTTTATTTTATAGGATAACACAAATCACTTAAAAAGTTTAACTTTGTCCATATAATTCTGGAGGCAAAACGAGAAATATACAATACAATCTTCATCCCAACGTTGTGCAACCAATGCCAGACCTGGACCATAGGTGAAAGAACAATAAGAAAAATAACCTCCACAGAAATGAAATGTGTTAGACCAATGGCAGGAACAGCCTGAGAGATAAGATCAGGAATGAAGATAAAAGAAAAAAAATATAGGGCTAATTTCCGCCAAAGAATACATAAGGAAACAACAGATATAATGGTTTGGCCACTTGATAAGACAGAAATATCAAAACACTACGAGCGTTCAATAAACATTGCGGGGACACCAGACCCAAGGAACGACCATGAAAAAGGTGGATTGATGGAATGTTAGAAACACTAGGAAACAGCAGCAGGAGAAGCAAGCAGAAGAGCCAAAGGCCGCAAATTATATCTCCTCTCAACGTAGAACGGTAGATGAGGAAGGAAACAAGCTAAAAAAGAAGACATGATAACAAACCCAACCCAGATAAGCAGAGTGGTTACTGTAATCTCCATACTAGCATACGAGATCGATATATTGTTATCAATATATAGGGATATTTGTTTTAAAAAATGACATGCCCCTTCGACAAATAGGTGAGCTTATTCCACCTTCACATCTGCCACGACCAATACTAGGACAGCTGTTGCTTGACAAACATGGCCACTGTTGCCACCCATTCTTCTAGCCCTCTTACACCTACTGTTACAGATAACAAGGAAGGAAACGTCAAACCAAACGCCTTCTCTCTTTCTGTCTCTCTCAATCTTATACTGAATTACATAATGAAAAACGTTCCTGTTTTTAAACATTCTTTACTCACTCAATCACTCACTCTCTCTCTCTCTCTCTCTCTCTCACACACACACACACTGAGAGAGAGAGAGAGAGAGAGAGAGAGAGAGAGAGAGAGAGAGAGAGAGAGAGAGAGAAGATGTTAGCAGAGTCAAGAAAAGATACAGGAGGTTCAGTAAGTAGTGCTACATTTGCCGACAGTTCATAATATGCTCTATGAGTACGCGTCCCTATCTGTGTCAAGCGATTTCACTTTGGAAGGGGGATTTGGTGGGATGGGGCTGGAATTGTGAGCGCTTCTTTTCTTCCTGTTGAGCACAGACCAAGCTAACACATCAGTGACCATCAAGTTCTGTTCATAAGGTTACCATATGTTGAGTAACATACCAAAATTAAACACTACCATCACATGTTCTTCATACATTCCATCTAGAGAACTTCAAATTCTCAGTTCTGTCATGATTTCTCTTCTGTGGCTTTTCTGTTCATTGAGAGGTTAAAGGTTGAATGTCTGACTCCAGTTGTGTTCTGGAGAAAATACATCGTTTGTTTATATAAATTGTTGTCACTGCTTTCTCTGCTTGGGCTATACTGTTCATTGATACGTTGAATGTCTGACTCCAGTTGTGTTCTGGAGAAAATACATCGTTTGTTTATATAAATTGTTGTCACTGCTTTCTCTGCTTGGGCTATACTGTTCATTGATACGTTGAATGTCTGACTCCAGTTGTGTTCTGGAGAAAATACATCGTTTGTTTATATAAATTGTTGTCACTGCTTTCTCTGCTTGGGCTATATTGTTCATTGATACGTTGAATGTCTGACTCCAGTTGTGTTCTGGAGAAAATACATCGTTTGTTTATATAAATTGTTGTCACTGCTTTCTCTGCTTGGGCTATATTGTTCATTGATACGTTGAATGTCTGACTCAATTGTATGGTAGAGATTCATCGCGTGTTTATCTTGTAACATTGTTTGGTGCTATGTTCAGCGACGGTTCCATTTCCCAACAAACTACATAATATGGTTCAACTCCAGCGCCTGGGGTCACACTAAAATTGAAGCAAACTGCTCATCTCATAACCAGAAGGTGTTATGCCCACATCGAAGTGGTGATGGGTAGAGCTCTGAAGGCGACTACTGAACCAACAAGTCTCGATGGTTTCTATCACGTTTACACGCAACTATTGAACCAACAAGTCTCGATGGTTTCTATCACGTTTACATGCAACTATTGAACCAACAAGTCTCGATGGTTTCTATAACGTTTACATGCAACTATTGAACCAACAAGTCTCGATGGTTTCTATCACGTTTACTCGCAACTACTGAACCAACAAGTCTCGATGGTTTCTATCACGTTTACACGCAACTATTGAACCAACAAGTCTCGATGGTTTCTATCACGTTTACATGCAACTATTGAACCAACAAGTCTCGATGGTTTCTATAACGTTTACATGCAACTATTGAACCAACAAGTCTCGATGGTTTCTATCACGTTTACATGCAACTATTGAACCAACAAGTCTCGATGGTTTCTATCACGTTTACATGCAGCTATTGAACCAACAAGTCTCGATGGTTTCTATCACGTTTACTCGCAACTACTGAACCAACAAGTCTTGATGGTTTCTATCACGTTTACACGCAACTATTGAACCAACAAGTCTCGATGGTTTCTATCACGTTTACATGCAGCTATTGAACCAACAAGTCTCGATGGTTTCTATCACGTTTACACGCAACTACTGAACCAACAAGTCTTGATGGTTTCTATCACGTTTACACGCAACTATTGAACCAACAAGTCTCGATGGTTTCTATCACGTTTACACGCAACTATTGAACCAACAAGTCTCGATGGTTTCTATCACGTTTACAGGCAACTATTGAACCAACAAGTCTCGATGGTTTCTATCACGTTTACAGGCAACAAAAGGGGAATCAGAGAAGAGAAATCGAGTGGTAAGAATAAGAGCTGAGAATGGATAAGAATAATATTGATTGTGAGTGCAGCTAAGTTGTACGGGTGATATAACAAGGAGAATAGTTCTCTTCCTTCCTTCATTCCTTTCCATTGTCTTCCTTCACTCTATTTCCTTTCCTTTCTTTCTGGCGTTCACTCGATGACAACTAAAAGAATGGATAGTCCTCTTCATAGTCCGGATGTTAAATGGATGTAGATGTGTTGTGCTGTAATTAATGTGTGCTCTAACCGCCGAACACATCCGACTTCGGTACGACAAACTGAAAGTACAGGGCTACCTCTCGAGAGGTTTTCCTCTCCGATTCCTTCTCGCTTGGCCAGACTGGATAGTTGGTCTCCAGGAGACAGATGATAATAAATGAATATTATTATAGAGGGAAACTTTCAGTGGCCACAGATAAACGAATCGCTTCAGGGGAAGAGCTGTGTTTACAACAATCGGAAAAAAATCAACAAATAATCAACAACAACAAAAACAAACAAAGAACGGTTGGCGTAGGTGATCATGTCCTTCGACAATCTTCTATACACTATACATTGTATCAATTCTGTTGTTGACTGTTTACCATGCCATGACATCAAGCTATCAAGTATTTTCTCTCTTTGTCGTCCGTGATCTCTCTTTCCTTTTATTTTGCCAGTTGTAAACAAGTATTCCAACTTTCCTCTTCTCATGATGTGCCCAAAAAATGTTGATTGTTTCTTTCTGATGTTTCTTAGGAGCTCCCTTTTTGTGTTCGCCTCTTTGAGAATATACTCGTTGGTCTTTTTAACTGTCCAGGGAACTCTCAGCATTCTTCTGAGAAATTCCATTTCTGTGGCCTGTAATCGGCCTTTCGTTTGTTTGTTTACGGTCCATGATTCACTTCCATAGGTCAGAATTGGCTCTACATAGCACAGATGAACTCTCTTTCTCACTTCTATTGACATAGATTTTTTGCATAAGATGTATTTCATTTTCTGAAATTTTATTTCGGCGTGAGCTATTCTGCTTTTTTTTCTGTTGTGCATCTTCCATCTGATGCTATTATTGTGCCCAAGTATTTGAAGCATTACACTTGTTTCAGATTTGTCCTGTTTATTTTTATGTTGTATGATGGTGATGATTGTTTCCTCGATTTGACCAATACTTCTGTTTTCTTACTATTCAGACTTAGACTTTTCTAAAGAATAATAGACAGGCCGAAGTAGGATAGAACCCGTACCCTTCGACACAGCGCCTTGACACGAAAAAACTACCCTAGGTGGAGTTGAGTCTTCATAGCTCTGTTTGAAGAAGAGAGGACGATATTGAATAAATTGAAAAGAAAAGAAGCGACTAAGTGTACATCAGCATCCAAGTGATTAATTCCGCAAATATCTTAAAACGTCTGACTGCTGCCAGCCACAGAGAATTTAAAGTGAAATAAAAAAAAGAAGGGAAGATTCTGTACGTGTATATGGAAAAATAAAGGTCACACAAAAACACGGATGTCAATCAACTTCAGAAGAACATGCTGGAGACGAGCGAAAATTAGAAACAAGTGGCTCATGTTGTAAGTGAAGGTAATATAATAGAGATTATGATGAAGATGAAGAAGAATGTAGTGAGAATAACGAACAAAGGAAATCAGCATCACTGATTAAACACACGTTGAGTTGCAACGCAATAATGACGCATGATTAGAAAAGACAGAGTACTTACTAACACGTAGAAAAAGCAAACATATTTTTAAAGGAAATATAATGGGACATGTTTAATTAGCGAAGGAGCACTGTGGTTAAAAAACCCGTTCTTCAGCCTAACCGGCTGTAAAAAATCAAAGGAACTTACTAGCTAGTCAGAGAAGGAAAGACATCCGAAGAGGGAGGTCATGATCTATCAAATCCTAAGAAATGTATCCAGGAGCAGTAGGGGCCCCACGCCTTAACGCGTCAGTAATTCTTCTACGAGTTGATCTAATGTTACTTGTTATCTGTAACTAGCGAGCTACTGTATAACTCTTTACCATCTCCTGTACGGCAAGTCCTCTTTGGTCGCCAGGTGCGAGGTTAATTCTGAGAACTAATGAACGGGGAAGTCAATTATGAAATGAAGTAAAGGTTTCCTCCACGCTTTGCTAATTGTATGGGGAATGTGGTGTTAGTGACCAGATTTTTCTGCGACCACGGCACAATGTTTTGATGATGTGGTCTGTATCACGCCAAGCCGCCTTTACTTACAAGAAAAATTTCTGGTACCTATTTTTAGAGGCTGGGTGAACATACGAACCTTATCGGTTAGAAAATAAAAAAGCAACCACTTCTGAGCGAGCGCTGTAACCACTCGCCACATTAAAAAAAAAAATATAATCATGAAGAAAAATAACGAAAAACTCAAATGCGTAAAAGGATAAAATGATAAACGTAAGAAGTAAAGAAAAAATGGAAATTACTATACTCCTGATGAATAACAGGTAGAACATAATGTGAAACGAAAGCGGGAAAGCCCCAACTGTATAATATAAGGTGAGAGGATGTACTTGACTCCACGACATTCCAGTGAGTTTCCATCCTTGTAGCGGCAATGAGACACACACAGTGCCAGGTCCCAACACAACTAAGTCTAGAAGAATGCCACATAAACCGACATTAGAAATAGCTTCTTTGAAATCAGGGGTCTGCACACTCTGGCTCGCGGGCCCCACCGGCTTTCATTTTTCTGGCAATTGCCCGACTCAACTAAGCCTAGAAAAATGCCACGAGAAACCGCCGTTACAAAAATCTTCTCTTGAAGGTCAGCGGTCTTCAAACTATAGCCCGCAGACCCCGACTGGAATACAGCTGAGATTTTTTTATGGCCACCAATTAAATATAATGTTATTATCCTTGTTACAGGCAAACCGTTCTCCAAATAATCTGCATGCGAGTTCAAATCACGGAAAAGTTTGTTGTTTGTTTATGTATCGGGGGTGAAACGAAAACTCTTGACCTAAACATCACGGAGCGACTGTCATTGGTTGCCATAAGCAACCGTTATTCTCCACTCCCTACTAAAAACACATCCTCTGATAGCAAACTGACTTCAACCTTGTAGAACGCCATTTTTATAATGGTCTAGACAACAATGTTAAAATTAAACAACTAACAATGTTAAATGTTACGTAGAGCCAGTCTTAACATATGGATGCGAGTCATGGACAATAGGACAACAGACAAGAAAATCACTGGAGTCTGCAGAAATGTGGTTTTACAGAAGAATGTTGAGAGTACCATGGACAGCTAAGAAGAGTAATGAAGAGGTTCTGAGAGAGGTCAAAGCAAAAAGAGAGCTAATTTCCAATGTTAGGAAGAGACAATCATCATATTTTGGCCATGTAATGAGAAGAGAACAACTGGAATATATTGTAACAACTGGAAAAATTGAGGGACGAAGAGATAGAGGGAAGCAAAGAGAAAAAATAACAGACAGCTTAAGAGAATGGCTTGGCAGAAGGTCAACAACAGAAATGATAAATAGCTGCCGAGATCGAAAGTTGTGGAGAGACTTGATCACCTACGCCACTAGGCCCGGTACTTGATGATGATGATGATGATGATACAACAAAAGGGGATTAATATCGAAAAATATCTGTTTATGTAAGTCAATTCAATTAGGAGCGATGCATGGCAACCTCGTTGAGTGGTTAATGTCCTCGCTTCCTGACCAGAAGGGTCAAGGTTCAATCCCCAGCAGTGGCGAATATTTTTTCTGATAACAAGGCTCCGGGGTTCACCCAGCCTCTAAAAATGGGTACGAGATATTTTGTTCTGGGAAGTAAATGCAGCCTGGCGTGATACCGACCACATCACCCAAAAATGTGCCGTGGTTATAGAAAAATATGGTCCCTAACACCATATTCCCCATACGTCTAACACGGCGTGGAGGTGACCTAAACTTGACATGGGGTTAGACTTCATCAACAATGTAAAAAAGCCCAACTGTAGAAAGTCGTAGGTTCCAAGTGGAAAAATGAAGATATCATAGGAATGTTCTACATTCTAAAATGTGACATAAACACTATATTCAAAGAGAACTAAAACAAAGAACATACTTTTAAGAGGAAACAATTACTATGGCAAAAATAAGTGAAAGGAAACAAACCACTTTAAAAGTTAACAAGTTCTAGAATTGGCATCGCAACAATTTAGTAGCACATGTAGGCATTTAGCATCGTTCAACAATTATTGTAATTATGGAAGCGAATCATGGACAGTAGACAAACAAATGAAAAGACGATTAGAGGCCACAGAGATGGGATTTCTCAGAAGAATGTTGAAAGTTCCCTGGACAGCTGAAAGGACCAATGAGGAAGTTCTCAAAGAGGCCAGCAGAAAAAGGGAGCTCTTAAAAAACATCATAAAGAAGTAATCAACATTTTTCGGGCACATCATGAGAAGAGGAAAGTTGGAATACTTGGTTACAACTGGCAAAATAAAAGGAAAGAGAGATCGCGAACGACAAAGAGAGAAAATACTGGATAGCTTGGTGTCATGGCATGGAAAACAGTCAACAACAGAACTGATACGAAAGCCAAATCAGGAAGTAAAGAAGGAGAGAATAAGGAAGAAGAAGTAGAAATACTGGCTTGTAAATACCATTCTACAGCGGAAATTAAAATACTTTGGCCACGTTAAAAGACACAGCGAGCGGGAAAGAATAATAATGGAAGACATGGTTCCTAGTCAACGCATCAGAGACAGATCAAGAAGAAAGCGGTTTCAAGACATCAAGATACCTTGACCATGACAACAGAAGTAGTGGGATAACTGACTAAAGACAGAGAGTCTTTCAGACGCTGTGGTGAATGCAAGTTCTGCAAGAGACATGCGACCTGATGATAAAGATGCTGGTAGGATCTCCTACAAGATAATAAATGAAGACAGAATGTTGTCATTTTATTATTTCTAACTACTGAGCAGGGACACGACAATATCTTCGGCGCGGCCTCCTTGGCGAGTTTGGCGGCGCCCCTAGGAGCCGCAGCAAACATTTGGAGAATCACAAAGGTATTGCATAATCACATTCTCATCACAACGGTCCGAGTTCATTTCCCACAAGTGACGGATTTTTTTTTCCCAGATATATAAGAATCCGGGAGTTCACCAATTCTCTTAAAATGGGAACTAGAGATTCTTCTAGGAGTAAAATCGGCTTGGCGTGATGCCGACCACATCACCCTAACGTGTAGCGTTGTCATGGGGTAAAATGGTCACTAACATCACATTACCTATCTGCCAACAAAGGTTTATTTTTGTTTGGGGTGGGGAATCATTACTTAGTATAGCACAAGTTTTTAATCAATTACATGGGTGATGGCGAATGCAGAGGTGGCATATTCACAACTGTGTCGGTGTGATAATGTAGAATATCATTCTTGTATCCAGCGTGCGCCCCAACTGTGTCGGTGTGATAATGTAGAATATCATTCTTGTATCCAGCGTGCGCCCCAACTGTGTCGGTGTGATAATGTAGAATATCATTCCTGTATCCAGCGTGCGCCCCAACTGTGTCGATGTGATAATGTAGAATATCATTCCTGTATCCAGCGTGCGCCCATGTCGGATTAAACGCTGCTTGGTTAACAGAGCATGATATCTGTTGCCAAGTTTTTGTTGTTGACTAAAGCAGGTGGGTAGGTGGTAGTTAACATCAGAACTCTTGTGATTCACTTGGTTCGTGAGTCACAACAAGAGAGCTACGGGACAAATACCTGTACACCAACTGACTCACTATGAACATCGCAATTTGTTTTTCTTTTCATTTAGTTACGTTTCTGTCCCTGGCGAGAAGAGCGCTTAGTTCAACTACAGGCGGGTGTCCCTTGGGCTATTTATTAAGGCGCGTGTAAGTTTCGTCATGTGTGTTATCGGAAGTGATGCTTTGCCCGTATGTTAGTTTTTCCTCGTGTTTCGGTGCTGACACTGGTTGTCTCTTTTATAATGGTTCTCTACGATCACAATTGTTTGCGTGTATCTCAAATTGGCATTTAAGTTATCTATGGACATTTTCAGTTAAACATTGAGAAGTTGAAGATCGGAAACTCTCAGATTTGTCATTCTTTGATCTTTTTAGTTGCGAGCATAACTACCAAAATATCATTTACATTTTTACTTTAGCTCAACTATTTTAAGTTTTGTTTGTTTGTTTTATTTTCGCAAATTTAAACCACTTCCACAAAATATCAATTTTAAGAATGAGAGGAATCTACTAAGCCCTGGTCATCTATAAACGATGCACATTTCCAAGACTGCAGCTAAAATGCCACTTATAGATGAGAAAAAACCAGCAGGGTAGTGCATGCGTTGTACATTATCTTTATTCTTAAAATTGATGGATGTGGCTGCAGTGAGTTATACCCGGAAAACTGTGAAACTTATAGTAAAGTCAGTAAATTGTATGTGGACGATATTTTAGTCACATAATGTTTATAACAAACTATAATGGCATAGACTAACGAATTTAAACAATGGCGCCTATTATGAACATGTTCACTACACATGTTCGTAAAGTGTAATACCATCATCAGGTTATGTTTCCCTTGCCGAACGCTGCACTTAATCACAGCCCGTTGGAAAGAATCCCTGTCTCTGGACAGATCTTCCACTTCCTCTGTAGTCATAATTACAGTTTCTTTTGATGTCTTGAAACCATATTTTCTTAGGTCTGCCCATGTCCCGTTTTCCTGGAACCACGCCTTCCATTATTTTTTTTTCCCAACCCACTGTGTATTTTGGCGTGGCCGTAACAATTTTTGGGACACGTTAAAAGAAACAACAGCCTACTATAAGTAATATTGGAAGGGAAAATACAAGGTAAAAGAGGCAGAGGCAGACCAAGACTAACATGGACGAGTAACATCAAAAGATGGACAAGTCAATCTATGACAACCTGCACCATCAAAGCAAGAAATAGAGTGGAATGGTGATCCATGGTAGCCAACCTTCGTTGCGGAGACGGCACTCGGTGATGATGATGTAACAATTTAATTAAAAATGGAAGCTATAACTTCGAACTAACGATAATGTATCACAGAAGAAGAATGTGCATTTTATATTTCTAAAAACAGACAGATAAATAAAGCAGCTAAAATATAACTGTGTCAAACGGCTGTGTGTTGACTGTCCAGATGGACCGGGGTCAGTTTCCACTTGTAGAAAAGTTTCTTTCCAACCGACACAATTTCGGAGTTAACCCAACTGCCTGGAACTTTTATCTGGGATAAGTCCCGCCGCCTGGAGTGATACTGACCATATTAATATATGGGTAGTCATAGGAAAATATAATCGATTGCACAATTTTATCCATATACCACGAGGCGCGACGGTAACCTTCACTTTAACCTGGCTTACTGTATTCAATTTATTCGTGAGCCTGTTGGTAAATCTCTTTACATTTTCATGCATTAAACTTGTGTCTGGTGTGTGTTATACTTGTGTCTGGTTTACGTTATACTTGTGTCTGGTTTGCGTTATATTAGTGTCTGGTCGAAGTAGTCTCCTTCTCTCCAATGCTAATTTCTCAGTCCCATAAAAACACTGCAGTGAGACACACAATCCGCGTAATCACAGCTCTACTAAACAACCGACTCAGCCTGCAGAGTGATGCTCTTAGATCATTCAGACCATCATTTGTGTTATTTAAGCCCTCATTTACGTTATTCCAATCCCCCGTGTATGTTATTCCAAACCAACATATACGTTATTCCAAACCCTCATTTACGTTATTCTAAACCCTCATTTACGTTATTCTAAACCCTCATTTACGTTATTCCAAACCCTCCTTTACGTTATTCTAAACCCTCATTTATGTTATTCCAAACCCTCATTTATGTTATTCTAAACCCTCATTTACGTTATTCCGAACCTTAACTTACGTAATTTCAAACCCTCATTTATGTTATTCTAAACCCTCATTTATGTTATTCCAAACCCTCATTTATGTTATTCCAAACCCTCATTTATGTTATTCCGAACCTTAACTTACGTAATTTCAAACCCACATTTATGTTATTCTAAACCCTCATTTATGTTATTCCAAACCCTCATTTATGTTATTCCAAACCCTCATTTATGTTATTCTAAACCCTCATTTATGTTATTCTAAACCCTCATTTATGTTATTCTAAACCCTCATTTATGTTATTCTAAACCCTCATTTACGTTATTCCGAACCCTCATTTACGTTATTCTAAACCCTCATTTACGTTATTCCAAACCCTCATTTACGTTTTTCTAAACCCTCATTTACGTTATTCTAAACCCTCATTTACGTTATTCCAAACCCTCATTTACGTTATTCTAAACCCTCATTTATGTTATTCCGAACCCTCATTTACGTTATTCTAAACCCTCATTTACGTTATTCTAAACCCTCATTTATGTTATTCCAAACCCTCATTTACGTTATTCTAAACCCTCATTTACGTTATTCCAAACCCTCATTTATGTTATTCCGAAGTGATCTAGCTGCTGATAACGAGGTCCGTACATCAACGCATTTCTTTGATGCTGCAACAATATAGCGATTCCGGTTGTCTCAAATAGATTGAGGCCGTACAGTGATGTAATTAGTTCAAACCGTTACGGCTGCGGCTGGTCTATATTAATGATGTTGAACGAAACGGCTGGAGGTCCGGTGTGCACGCTCAGAATTTTAATGAGCTCTTATCATTTACACATCGAAAAAAAAATGCAGCCTGTGTGGCACTGGAAAACATTGTCAAGTAAAATTCCTGCATTCTGCACACGTAATATAACCTGCCTTTAGTGCAATGTTCATGGATAATACAACCTGTCTTTAGCGCAATGTCCATGGATAATACAACCTGTCTTTAGCGCAATGTCCATGGATAATACAACCTGTCTTTAGCGCAATGTCCATGGATAATACAACCTGTCTTTAGCGCAATGTCCATGGATAATACAACCTGTCTTTAGCGCAATGTCCATGGATAATACAACCTGTCTTTAGCGCAATGTCCATGAATAATACAACCTGCCTTTAGCGCAATGTCCATGGATAATACAACCTGCCTTTAGCGCAATGTCCATGGATAATACAATGTTCCCTTAGTACAATGTCCATAGATAATACAATATAATAATCTGTAGTATCATGTCTAAGAATATAACAACATGTACGTAACATAACATCAACATACAACAACCTGTCTGTATAACATTCTCACGCCACTACACACATACAACAACCTGTCTGTATAACATTCTCATGCCACTACACATATACAACAACCTGTCTGTATAACATTATCACGCCATTACACACATACAACAACCTGTCTGTATAACATTCTCACGCCACTACACACATACAACAACCTGTCTGTATAACATTCTCACACCACTACACATATACAACAACCTGTCTGTATAACATTCTCACGCCACTACACATATACAACAACCTGTCTGTATAACATTATCACGCCACTACACACATACAACAACCTGTCTGTATAACATTCTCACGCCACTACACACATACAATAACCTGTCTGTATAACATTCTAACGCCACTACACACATACAACAACCTGTCTATATAACATTCTCACGCCACTACACACATGCAACAACCTGTCTGTATAACATTCTCACGCCACTACACACATACAACAACTGTCTATATAACATTCTCACGCCACTACACACATACAACAACCTGTCTATATAACATTCTCACGCCACTGCACACATACAACAACCTGTCTGTATAACATTCTCACGCCACTACACACATACAACAACCTGTCTGTATAACATTCTCACGCCACTACACACATACAACAACCTGTCTGTATAACATTCTCACGCCACTACACACATACAACAAAATGTCTATATAACATTCTCACGCCACTACACACATACAACAACCTGTCTATATAACATTCTCACGCCACTACACATATACAACAACCTGTCTATATAACATTCTCACACCACTACACACATACAACAACCTGTCTGTATAACATTCTCACGCCACTACACACATACAACAACCTGTCTGTATAACATTCTCACGCCACTACACACATACAACAACCTGTCTGTATAACATTCTCACGCCACTACACACATACAACAACCTGTCTGTATAACATTCTCACGCCACTACACACATACAACAACCTGTCTGTATAACATTCTCACGCCACTACACACATACAACAACCTGTCTATATAACATTCTCACGCCACTACACATATACAACAACCTGTCTATATAACATTCTCACGCCACTACACACATACAACAACCTGTCTGTATAACATCCTCACGCCACTACACACATACAACAACCTGTCTTTAACAACCTGCATACGTCATAGAGATAACAACCTGTCGAAGTGTTGCATCCACATGTCACACGAAAAGTAACATCCATATAGCAGAATCTTCACGTACATGTTATAACTTCACATCTATCTATCTATTGACCTTTCGAGCCGTTGCCGGCCCATAGGGCGTAGACCAAGATACACCTTCTCATATCTGAATTTTTGTTCTAGCAGTTTTCTTTTAAATATATTTTATCAAATCTCGTCATTTGTCTCTGTGCAAGCAGCTCTATCTCATTGAGGGAGCCGAACCCTGTTGCTCTTGCCTCTCTCATCAATGTTCTTCTCAGTAACTTCACATACATGCGATATATTAATACTAGTATAGCTAATCGTTATGAATACGAATTATATAAAGATTGTGAATAATATAAATGGCAAAACTGTTTAAAACATAAATAATACCCTTGGTCTATAATAGAAGAATCTCGATCGTCTTGACTCTAGCAAAGACCATTCTGTAAGGAGCTGTGAAAGGAGGATGAAAGAGCAGTAGGCAGAGAAAGATGGGACGATAATATCATAGAGTGGACAGGTCTCGACTTTGCAGAGTCCCAGAGAATGACTGGATATAGAGATACCTTTTAAGGTTGACTGAATTAATCAGTGGTGCTCCAACGGCCCCCAAGGTTAATGTATAAAGAAGGAGACCACAATTGTTTATACACAACAATAACATAAGACAATGGATGATGTCATTCCTTCCGACTAATACATTTTGTTACGGTAAAACTGCAATAATTAAACATACATAATTTGGTGGGTATTTTAAACGTAACATTTACTTATAAAACATGACGTTAATTAACTAACTTTTTTTTTAAGTTTTACTGTTTATAAATAAAAAGCGAAAGAGCAGGCATTGAACCAATCCTAAACTACATAAAGAAACAACAAATAAATTGGTTTGCCCATCTAGAAAGAATGCCTTGTGAAACCTTACTATACAAAGCACATATTAAAAGAGAAGATAGAAGAGTAAGCAAGAGGCAGACCCTGAGTAAGATGGACAGACAATATCTAAGAAAGGCTACAACAACAAAAATTGGCAATGAGTGAAGCCGCCAAAGGGGCGAGAACCAGAACTTTCAATCTCTCTTGACACTGAAACGGGTACAAGAAGAAGGCAAGAAAGAAAGACTGTTTATATAACTATCCATTGTGTGTAGTGACATGAATGAAATGTGCACATGATAATGGAGCTAGAAAAAGTGTAGATGACACCAACAGCTTTGAATGTCATTTGGATGTGAAATACTGAAACTGTTAATCACAATATATGATGTTCAAAGTGTCGCTCTTGACTCCTGCTAGACTTATGGTTTCAAGATGGTGCAACAGAGTTTATGTTCCATCGACAGCTGCAGGATTTGAATTCCGGGACAGATTAATGTCAGCTCTCCAATGTAGATTTCTGCGCTAAAGTCAACCGGATATTCCACTTAGCTAACACTTACGTCATCACACTGAGTACTATTCACTAGCCCTCGTTGGATTTGTTCGGCGCCAATTATTTACAAGTTCTTCCTTCTTTCTTTTCTCTTTCTCACTGCTACCGAAAAGGTGTCGTGGTTATATCATTTGTCGTTCTTGAGCTGTTCGAACTGTCTGAATTAGTGATTTTCCTTTGTTGTTACATGTCTCTGTCACTGCATCTATCCATCTTCTTCTGGGTCTTCCTCTTGGTCTTTTCCCATGCATTCTCGAGAAGAACGCCCTTGATGGTGATTGGTAAGAGTTCATTCTGACCAGGTGGTTGGTATTCTATCTCTTCTTGTGTTGTTTGTTACTTTTCTCAAGCATCGCATCTCATATGTATTGATCTTTCTTAAATATGATTTAGACAGGGTCCATGTTTGACTTTCATAGCACAAAGTTGGTATGAAAATGCTATTTATCATTTGTTGTAGATTTTCCACTTTCATTTTTATTTTTCGTTCGCAATCGTGCAGCACAATGGATGGAGTTCTAGCCTAAACTGTCATTGTTTCCGCTCGAATTGACCACAAATAAATCCGTTCGAAGTCACACACAAGAACTCTTGAATTTCATTTTTACTACGAGCATTGATTCAATTCACTTATAATTAAAATTTGACTCCCATCGCAAATTGATTGCATCGTGTTGCCAGCACAGTCACGTATTTACAAGTTACAGCTCCTTAATATGGACTGCTCTGCCTAGTCAACCGAAGGTTTCACTTTATGAATTTTGCGCCATCGCTAAGGCGTTTCGTGTTTTTTTTTATGTGTGTGCCTGTATTCCTTGCAGTTATTGGGCGCTTGTTGTCCCATCCATTGTGTGTGTGTGTGTGTGCGTGCGTGCGTGCGTGCGTGCGTGCGTGCGTGTGTGTGTGTGTGTGCAATGTCATCATGATGGACGATCGTATATACCAAAGTCGACGGCACGTTCGTAATGAAGGGCACGATGAGGGGAGTTTTGTTCGTAAATTTGCAGCCCTGGTGTGACTCCCGGAGTCTCATGTTAGTCAGAAGGGATGTTGCCTAGATTCAAGAGAGCTACGAGGAGATCAGGGGTAGACTTGTGAATCAGTTTACCATTTTACAAATTCACATTGCGGGTCTTGCATTGGAGGAGATCTGCACGCTTTTGGACCGTGTTCGATGTGTGATAATCCGACGACTAACTCTTGACGTCTTCGTCTTCGTCATGCAAGTCAGGTGCACATTTTTAAAGCTTAGTCAACCGGAATCATTAGATGACACAAACGTAACAATTGCTGGGTTGCGAGAACAGACCACAACCTTCCCAGGTTTATTAATTGACCCCAGTATCTCTTTACTCTCAATATGTATTTCCCCGCTGTTTCAACTTCTCCACCATCTACAAATGTTAATGTCTAACAATGCGCAGTATAATGATTCTTGCATTCACTTCCTTAATTATACCTAATAAAAATGTGAAATAGAGAGAGAGATAGAGAGATGTAAACTACATATATTACAGGTGTGTTTTCTATACAAAACTGTAATAACAGCTGCTTTGTTACTTATGTTTTATTCTCTGTATTATATATGCTATTGTATAATTATGGAAATTGTTAATTTCAGAAATTATGCTGCATGCTGGTTACTTTATGGTTAATTTGAGTTGAGTACTGAAAGTATGCTTCTTAAACTGTACAGATGATGAGAAATTGCGCATATGAGTGCGCGTATGGACGTGTGTGTTTGCGTAGTGGAGGAGGTGGGTATTGAGCTGTATGTACATAGATGTGTATGTTTGTAGGGTTGGGGATGATGGTTGTTTACAGCGCTGAGGTTAGGTCCATGTACCCAGTTGGAACCAGATGTTACTCCTAATCTCAAGCTAGGTGCGATTACTCTGTCGAAACAAAACGAGCGAAAAAAAAAAATTGCGCGCCATAAAACACATGGCAGCTGAATATTACAAACATAAGGCTATATGTCGCTGCCCAGACTAAATCTCAAGGAATACAATATCAAACACCAGTGGGAATGAACCAACTTTCTAAAGTTACCATAGAGGCCTTCGAGAGTGTTGCGAAGTTAGTGCTCTGTGCCACCATCTGTCTATGTAATTAGAAAAAGACAGGATGACTACTTGATATACATATATATATATTTGCGTTCGCCAGCTTTTACCTCTGACGAAGTCACTAGTGACTAGGAACTGAATTGTGCGTGTTAATCCGTTTTTGTCCCCTGGAAGTCGTGTGCACAGGGTCCCTCGCCGCACAAGCAGGTAACTCCGTCTTCAGAAGTACTCATATTTTTTTCCGCCCATGAGTAATTGACGTTTCAAGCCGGGTCTCGCTGCTGAGACCAGGGGTGGTTACCGTGGAGAGAAATCATAAATAAAAATCAAAACCCGTACAGCCGGGGTTTGAACCTACAACCTCTCTGTCACGAGACAAGCGGTCCCCCTAAAAATATATTATCTGACATGAAATGTGAGAACATTTCTTGGAAAAGGCTTGACGATCTACGTAGAATTCTACGAAAACCTCAGTAACACAAGACATTTACACACAAACACTCACACTCACAGACTTATACACACATTACAAATTCACACAGATTAACACTCATACACACACATTCAACCACACAAACTCAATCACATATACGTACTTATAGACACACACACACAGATTCACACACTCAGACACACACACACACAAATTCAACCAAACAGACTCAATCACATTAACTTACAGACACTCACACATACCCAAGTCACACACACACGCACAGACGTACATAGTCACACACACACTCACAGACTCATACACGTTCATACAAACACTGTTACATAAAACTCACAGACTTACACCACAGTTACACACACTAACAGACTCATACACACACAGTTACACACTCACATACTACACACACAATCATAGACTCATCCACACACACTCACAGACTCACACACACACACACACTCAATCACATACTGCCACACACACACTCACTCACACACACATAAACTAACACATTCACATCCTATCTCAACATCCCACACACACAAGCGACCCTAACCACGTTGTTACTCTATTACGATTAAGACGGGAGAAAACATAGCAGATTCAAGCTCATTCACACACACACACACACACACACACACACACACACACACAAACACTAACACATGTTAGGGCATATATTTTCTTCTTCACTTGGCTTTTTATTTGACTCTTGTGGAGCCGAGAATTCGCTCAAGCTCGAACAACGTCTCCTCGGTTACATCGCCCTTGACAGAACTACATCTGTGTAGGCCGCTCTTGTGAAAGCCATCAGGCCAAGGCTGCTGTTTAGAAGTACCCACTTCTGGGGGGAAAACTGCCCAGAGAGCTGATTTAAATATCTCATTTTTAGAGCAAAACGAGCAGCTGTGCCTCCGGAGGTCAGAGAGCAATCACTCCTCTAGCAGTAAATTGAGTTTCAAAGCGTCTCCGAAAAGTAGACTGTTCACGCTAATGTACAGCCAAGGTACAAGTCTCGACTAGTAATGTAAGAAGTTACTATGCATGGGCGTTCGTTAAGATTAAGGACGGGAGAAAGGGAGAGAAAGCGTTATTTATTTCTTGCATTTTGTGAAATTTGTTCAAGATCATCAGAGTTAGAATGGGGCAGCATGGCCTCACTGCAAAACACAATCAAAATAAATATAAAGATACTTTGTCATTTGCGGCTGAAAAGCACCCATACAGACTCCCATACATACCGCCTACTGCTAACAATTGTTAAAGAATGAAACCATGGCGCAAACAGAAGTAACCCTGTACAACAAAATGAAACTATGGCGCAGAGATGTTACCTTGTACAACAAAATGAAACTATGCCGCAGAGATGTTACTCTGTACAACAAAACGAAACTATGCCGCAGAGATGTTACCCTGTACAACAAAATGAAACTATGGCGCAGAGATGTTACCCTGTACAACAAAATGAAACTATGGCGCAGAGGTGTAACCCTATACAACAAAATAAAACTATGGCGCACAGAAGTAACCCAATACAACAAAATGAAACTATGGCGCAGAGATGTAACCCTATACAACAAAATAAACTATGGCGCAGAGATGTAACCCTATACAACAAAATAAAACTATGGCGCACAGAAGTAACCCTATACAACAAAATGAAACTATGGCGCAGAGATGTAACCCTGTAAAGCAAAATGAAACTATGAGGTAGAGATGTAACCCTGTACAACAAAATGAAACTATGACGTACAAAAGTGATCCTCAACAACAAAGCAATGGAGAACCAACGAGGATCTGAAACAGTTTGTCGCTCTGCTGGTTCAAATGCATAGTAGACGTGTGTTGGTGAAGCTATGTTTGTATCACAAGCCAGTTCCTCATTCTAAAATTGATTTAAATTCTCAACTAGAAGTGTGCCAATACTTTATTTGTACATATCTAGCAATTATTAAAAAGGGAGGGAGGGATGGATGGGAGGGAGGGATGGATGGAAGGAAGGAAGGAAGGAAGGAAGGAAGGAAGGAAGGAAGGAAGGAAGGAAGGAAGGAAGGAAGGAAGGAAGGAAGGAAGGAAGGAAGGAAGGAAGGAAGGAAGGAAGGAAGGAAGGAAGGAAGGAAGGAAGGAAGGAAAGAAGGAAGGGGAACCTCACCACGCCTATGGGGTAGAGAGGTACAGCGTTCATTAATGAACATAAATGTTTATCATCCGTACACTTTTATGGAAATGTGTTCAGTACTACGCCACAGCCGTATCTTTCCCACAAAACGTAAAGAATATAATTAGGTTTGGTAAATTCAGAAGCTGTGGCTCGGGAGTGAGCGCCATCTCTTGTCCTCATTAGACCTGCCCAACAAACCGCTGCTCTAGCGCCGGCTCCTCAACAAATGTGCAGTGAAACCATGTTAGTAAGACTATGGTAAAGGTAGAAACTGTACCCACTCCGGGAAACTGTCTATAAACGCCTATGGAGCTAGGATTGGCCAACACGATGGCGGGCCGTGATGGTAACTTGTGGTTGTGATTAATGGGCCCGGCTGTGGAAAGTGTGGACTATCTGGGTTACCAAGAGGATAACGAGAAGAGGTTGGCCTTAGACAAAACCTGGTGTCAGATTGCGTAGCTAACAGAGCCGTCTATAGTGACAACTGACAGTTCTCTTAATCCGTGCTACGGTAGAAAATACTGAAAAAGAAATAGGAAACGATAACTGTTTTGGAAAATAAGAAATTGGGAGGTGGGGAACAGGCAGAAGAGAGATATCTTAAAAAAAGAAAGCGAGATGATAAAGTAAGAGTATGAGAGTAAAAGCCTGTGGATAAAGAGATACAACGAAGACGATGGAGCTGGATAGGACACACAGCGGAAGCCAACTGAGAGTATTAAACAACAGGCCTTCTTTAGAATCCCCAAGGAAAAAGACAGAGGAAGATCAATATATTCTTGGAGAAGACAGATGGAAGCAGAGATGAAGATGATGGGGAAGACATGGAATGATCTTAAAAGAATGGCAAGAAACAGAATGACTTGGAAAGTTTGTTGAAGAACTATGCTCCACAGGGAGCTGAAAGGTAGAAGAAGAAGAAGAGAGTAAGAGCGGTAATGGTGGAGTAAAAAAGTAAAGTACCCCGTCACGCCAAGTGGCGTATAGGGAATATGGTGTTAGTGACCATAAATTTTGCAGACCTTCGACACATGATTTTTGGGGTAATGTGGTCTGTGTTACGCCCGCGCCGCTTCATTTTCCCAGAAAAAAAATCCGGTACCCATTAAAGGCTGGGTAAACCCGAAAGCCGTCGGTTGGGATCGAACCATACCCTATGTCCTTTGTAGTCCAGTTCACTAACCACTGAGCTATCGCGGCTCCCTTAATGGTGGAGTGGGGGACCAAAAAAACAGAGAGAGGGGATGATGAGAGGATGAGCGAATTTCTGGATTCAAACTAAAACAGGAATATAATATAAAACCAAATATAATATCGTGCAATGTTGTAAATGTGGGTAAAATGTGGACAAGTAACAGTAAGATTGTATATATGGAGATAAGCACAGACATACACTATGAAATACTATGAGGGGCCGAGAGTAGAGCTGCAGGAAACAATGTAAAATAAACACAACATGGCATTGAGCAGCTAAACTAATAGAGATACGAGACACACTATGACGTTTCGGCAAAAGCAATCGTCAGGTACAAAACAAAACAAAATATATACAAAGATCAACAAATGCTATTTTCACTCTTTTGTTTAATCACTGCTCTCCTCTCTCCATCTTTGCTGTGCCCTATCTTTATTCCTACAGTGTTATCTTTATTACCTCTCCTGCTCTTCTTCCCCCTTGCCACCGGTGTGTTCTCCGTCTTTCTCTCTTTTTATTTTTGTGTCTCTTTAATCCCACCCTATGGTGAGATGCAGAATGGCTCAGGCAAAAGCAGCTTTTAAAAAAATGCATTTAATCTAAATCCATATTTTGACAATAGAAACAAGAAAAAAAGTTCTGAAATGTTATGTAGAGCCTGTCTTAACATATGTATGTGAATCATGGACAATAGGACAACAGACAAGAAAATCACTGAACTCTGTAGAAATGTGGTTTTACAGAAGAATGTTGAGAATACTAAGAACAGCTAAGAAGAGTAATGGAAACGTTCTGAAAGAGGCCAAAGCAAAAAGAGAACTTATTTCCAATATTAGGAAGAAACAATCATCATTTTTTTGGCCATGTAATGAGAAGAGAACAGCTGAAATATATTGTAACAACTGGGAAAATTGAGAGACGAAGAGACAGATGGAAGCAAAGAGAAAAGATACCAGACAGTTTAGGAGAATGGCCTAGCAGAAGGTCAACAACAGAAATGATAAGTAACTGTCGTGATCGAAAGTTGTGGAGAGACATGATCACCTATGCCAGCAGGCCCGGTACTTGATGATGATGAAGGGTAGTGTTTATTTTAGAATAGTATTTGTTGATCTTTGTACATTTATTGTTTGTTTTGTACTTGATGAAGGCTTTAGCGAGATGTCGTAGTGTGTCTCGTTTCTATTAATTTATCTGCTTGATACCATTTTGTGTTTATTTTACAAGATGGCATATAGCAGCTTTACTGAAAAAGAAGACGGTACACAATTATAAACGTGTCGGCTGGAGAGAGAGAGAGAAAGAACGAGGGAGAGACCTAGCAGATTAGCTTAGGAGAGACATTACAATATCGCTCAAAGATCATCGGTTGGATAAGTACTGATTCAGACATAGGGCACACAAAACAAACTAAACTCAATTTAAAGCTACCGACATTACAGCATCGAATCCATTTCTGGGGTCTGCCGGGGATCTACAGAGCTGGAGAATAAAGATGACATGCACAGCGTAATCGCTACGAGCTGCTCAGGACAGAGTTTTTATTTCACCCTCGACATAAAGAAAACAAACGTTTCGACCCTACTGAGATTAAAACACCACGCCCATCTTACCCAGAGAACGACAGATTCTGTTCGGCCATCCTTGAATATACACAATAAAAAGTCAACACCGACAGAAGAATAAATACGACCAGAATAGCATCAGCCAATCTACAGAACGTTTGGAGACTCACCCAGCGAAAGACAATAATCAAACTAAGATATATAATAAGAGTTGCCGTCGATCAGGATTGAACTCTTGTCCTTTGTAGTCCAGTTCACTAACCACTGAGCTATCATGGCTCCCACATAAATATTACCTTTATCTAAAAAAAAAAAAATTCTCTATGTGGTGTCACAAATTGAAACCACTTCCATAAATATCAGTTTGTTGAATGAGGGGAATGTTCAAGATTAGAACTAAAAAAAAAACCCACAGGGAGATGAAAACAATAAGCTGAGTTCTACTCTCCGTGATTCTAATGGATCTAAATTAACACCCAAAGGCGTCGGAGGAATATAGTGTCAGCGCCAACATTTTTCAATGGCATGTGGTCGGTATCAAACCAGGTCGCCCTACTTCTCCTTCACAAAACAACAAAATCTGCAATACCCATTTTCAGAGGCTGGGTGAACACTGAAGCCGAGTCAGGCAAAGAAAAAAAAGCAACCTCTATTATGTAAATACAGACCTTGTGATTAGTGGCAGTCATACTAACCACTTACCTAGCACAGCCTCTCCCAGCAGAAATAGAAAATTATTGAACACGTATTTGTGCACAATGTCTCTGAGGCAAATTCTCTGGCAAACAAAATCAGCAACTAAAAGAACAGGCAAGATTAAAAGGACATTTTTCTGACACTCACTTCGATGACTACTCAAGGAATGGATAGACCTCTTCATCAGCCATCCTCAAAAGAACGTTAAGTGGAAGTAGACGTGTTGTGGTTTATTTGCAACATTCACACCCAAACATCAGGCATATCATTTTTTAGTACAGGGTTGCCTTCCCTTTTCAACCTCTTCTACTTGTTTAGCCAGACTGGATAGTTTGTTTCCAAGAGCACCACTGGGAGGTGGAGCAGGGTCTTCATCAGCTCTGTTGTTTGCTCATCCTCAGCCATTAGGTCGCTAACTGCACTCAATTGCTGATGGGCATCTTGAGCCCCCAGACCTTGTCTGAAGCTCACGCTTCCAAAGTGGACATAAAGGTTTAGATCGACTGATTGATGGAGATATACTTAGGAGATAATGTATTAATGAAATTATTTAAGACATTCCACAGGAGCCAAGCAAGTAGCAAAGATAATTTTGTAGGTGATAATTCAGAGCATTTGTCTGTAAGCTTTCTCTTGATGCTGAGAGGCAACAGAGATTGGGAAAAGAAAGGAAAGACATATACATGAACAAGTGCATATACATGAACAAGTATGTATACATGAACTAGTACATTATACATGAACAAGTACGTTATACATGAACAAGTATGTATACATGAACAGATACACATACATGAACAAATACATATACAGGAACAAATATGTATACATGAACAAGTACATACACATGAACAAGTATGTATATATGAACAGATACACATACATGAACAAATACATATACAGGAACAAATATGTATACATGAACAAGTACATACACATGAACAAGTATGTATATATGAACAAGTACATATACATAAACCTTCTTCGACAACAGGCAAAAACAAGAAGAAATAAAGAAGAAACAACAAATGCAGCAGCTGATAAACGCCATACAACACAATTAAGACTTACTACTTGTTTAGACAAATTCAATCAAATGGTTACATTTAATAAATGAATATGTTTACCTTAACGAAACCTGGCTCCCTCTCAGGTGAATCAGTACTAGATGAAAGTCTATCTGGCATGGATGAGGCACTGACTGTATCTCCAATAGGCAAAAATTCCGGAGTCAAACTTACTGAAGATTTGCAGTTCGTTATTGTTTCATCAGAGGTAATGCTGTATTTCCTAACCACATCTTTTTCCCGCAACGGAGATCCTACAGGCTTTCGGCTCTGCAGGACACTTGCAGAACTAGCACTGCGAAATATGTTGGGCTTTTTACCAGATCCAGAAGGAGCTGGAACACTCAGCAGGTTTGAAGGTCGCTCTGGAGCTGAAGCTGGAACTGGTGATGGTGAAGTGCTGTGCAGAGTCAGTGGCGAAGGTGAAGTGCCGCGTGGAGGCAATGGTGAAGGTGAAGAACCATGTGGAATCGCTGTAGTAGACTCAGTAGGAGACTTTGAGAATTTTGATTTCGGAGTACCAGTAGCTTCACTGTCTGTGGCCGAGGTGTCCTCACTTTTATCATCGTCATCATCCAAACAATCTCTGCTCTCTGTAACTGAGACATGATCATCCCCTCCTTCACCACCTAAAATGTACTCACACAGTGGTCTACTGTCAGAATGTAACTTCTGTTTCTCTTCTTCAGGTTCTATCACAATTTGTTCAACAACTTTCACAGCCTCCACCTTGGTGTGCAATAACTGTGGTGCACTTTGGGAGTGAGGGTTCTCCAGGCTTTGTGAGAATTCAAGATTATCACGACTTCTGTCACCGCTCGGGTCACTTTTGGATTTCTGTTTTGCTAGTTTTAAACTTTTACGATCTGCAACATCAATGCTAATGTCCGAAGTGACATTATCTGAAACATCCTGATAAGACTGGTCATCTGAAATCTCACTGGCAAACTGACTGTCTGCCAGGGACAACTGACTAATCTTCTGCTCATTCTCCACTTCTGATGCTGACCTCAGAGCAGCAAAACCATTTGTGTCGACAGATCCTGCCTCACTATGCAAGGCTTTCATGTGAGGAGGATGTGTAATGAACCGTGGGCTTGACTTTTGTAAATTAGATTTTCCCGACTCACTCCTACGTTGAGATCTCTGTCGAGGCTGCTCATCAGTTGATTGAGATCCTGCAAATCTTGATTCATCGCCACCTGACTTTGCTCTGTCACGAGACACGAGCATTGTCATACCAGACCTTCTCTCTGGAGGAAAACGTTTGGGTGGTTTTGTTGCAGCCAACTGAAGAAATTTAGAGTTTCTTGGAATTCTGTGGTAGATGTAGGTGCTGACAAGGGGCGGGGAATGCTCACCACCCTCATCTAACCCTTCGTCATCTGTAGTACCTTCTGGGTGTGATTCAACTTGAATGTAGCCCTCATCATGCTGCAGGCTTCCAACATCACTGGCAGATGTCTCATAACTATCAGGACTTTTCTCATGAAGGGAAAAACCATCATCCTGTGTGTATTCCGGTACTGTCCTAAAACTCTCATCAGAAGATGCAGATTTTGTTCTTTCTGATTCTTCATGATCCGCATCTTCAGAGGACTCCAGAATCTGCTCATATACATGCTCCACAGACGTCTGTCTGGACTTTTCCTTGGATAGCTACCTGGTAGCAATCCAGAGCTAGATAAACCTGGGGTTGCCCACTGTTCATATGTGGTATCATCTGGTTGTAAGTCCACTGTTCTCGAAACAGACACATCATTATCATCATTTTTATCATTAGGCCTTTGTTCCTCTATTACTGCCTGCTTGGAGTTCTTATTCATCAGTTTATCTGTGAGAAGTTTCAAACTTCGGCTACGATCTCTGGATAGCCCTGATTTAGGACTATCGGTTGTTCCAAAGGGGGAGCCAAAACGAGGCGAACCTCTTGGAGAAGAATTTGTTGACACAGATTTAACTCTTGGAAGTGTAGACGTGCATGACCGGCTGAAAGTTTTCCAATCTTTCTTCTTCAAATTCATGATGTCCTCCATAATTGCCTTGATTTCTCCACGCCCTGGGTCAGTCTTAGAGCGAGGGCTGACAGGCTGACTTACTGACCCAGCAAAGGGAGGTAATTTGGGCCTTGTGATTTGTGGAGAAATGGAACTGGACTTGGGTATAGGTGACTGACTGTCATCATTTTCCTCCATGATTCGTTGTCCAAACCCACTGAAGAGGTTCTTTACACTGTCAGGAGGACTTCAGAAAGCACACTTGTGGTGGTGCTCCAGAGAATTGAAAGTGCAGCCAACATCAGCATTTTGTTTTCAGTCTTGCAGATCTAAAGGCATCTCACACTACCTGGTCTTGACATCACTCAATGTAAGAAAAAAAATCCATCCAAGTTGGTGTTTCAGTGAAAGTATTACCCAGTTTCCAAGTAGAATTCTTCTCCTTTGCCCATGATTGCCAACATCATTGACAGGCGTTATTTCACCTGTTGGTAAAAAAATAACAAAAACATGTAAGCAATAATGTTGCATGTCATTTTATCTAACACACAGGACGATAATGTCAATTCCCACGATATTGTAACTATCACCTCTGAAACAAAAGTAGAACATAAAACAGTAATGTCATTGTAAATGTCAAATATAATATTTTTACTTATTATAATAAAGGTGATAAAAATATATATCAAACACTCCTTATATTCTGATTTTTGGGACAATGTTAATGCTAGCTATAACTTTTTTGCCATCTTTTTTTTGTCTAATGCATACATTTCTGCGCTACTGAAGTCAAGGCCTGTCCAATCTTTTATATTGTCTTCTCATATCTTTGTGGTCTGCATTTCTTTCTCTGACTAGTGACTACTCTAAACATGCCCATTTAACATGATGTACCTGAACTTTCAATCTTTGTATTTTTGGATGTTGTTTAGTAGTAGGTTATTGTGTTGATCAATTTCTTGATCTATATCTTATGAACAGCCTCAGAAGATATGTGGTCACTGTATGAGATGCCTAAGATAAAACTGCATCATTCCATTTCCATTATAGTTATTTGCTATTCGTTCTATCTCAAACCCATATAGTTATATACAAAGTTACTAATGAGCACCAGTTTGTTAAACATATATGGCAAGTGTCATTTTTATAATTTGTTAAGAACACAAACTAAATGTTGTCAGTAATAATGCTAACAGTTACTTGTACCCATATAAAAATAAGCAATATTTAAATATCTCATATGTGGGTGACTATCTGTTTCTAGAAAGAAATATTGTGTCTTGCTCAAGTAATGAGCACAATTTACTTGTATGTTGATAGGACCAAACAGGAAAGTAAAGAATTTGAACACAGTAACCTACCACATATTTTGCAAGAAATGAATCTGCATAATTCAACATGAGGTTGGCTACCAAATCCTATATATTTAAAAAAAAAAAATTTGAATAATACTTCACTAAGCTCATTGTATTTGTTAAAGATCACTTCTCCACAAAAAGATAAAAAAGATGATTGATCATGAATTTACATTAACAAAAGAGAAAATAAATGAAATATATTCCCAAACATGTGATTAGCAAAAGTATCAAAGGCAGTCCACTTATAGCACAAAATATTACATGAGATAGGAAGTATTGTTTGACTGATTTTACAGGGGACTGGGTGGTTTATCATTGGCCTCAAGATGGTTAAGTCCCGAGTTGGAATCATGTCACAGGTGGTGAGAATTTTTCAATTTGAATCCACGGTTTCTTCATGGTTTTACCTTCCCTGGTCTCTGAGTAGTGAGATCTGATGCCTAGCCCTCTCTGAGTAGTGAGATCTGATGTCTAGCCCTCTCTGAGTAGTGAGATCTGATGTCTAGCCCTCTCTGAGTAGTGAGATCTGATGCCTAGCCCTCTCTGAGTAGTGAGATCTGATGTCTAGCCCTCTCTGAGTAGTGAGATCTGATGTCTAGCCCTCTCTGAGTAGTGAGATCTGATGCCTAGCATTCTCAGAGTAGTGAGATCTGATGCCTAGCCCTCTCTGGGTAGTGAGATCCGATGTCTAGCCCTCTCTGAGTAGTGAGATCCGATGTCTAACCCTCTCTGGGTAGTGAGATCTGATGCCTAGCCTTCTCTGAGTAGTGAGATCTGATGTCTAGCCCTCTCTGAGTAGTGAGATCTGATGCCTAGCCCTCTCTGAGTAGTGAGATCTGATGCCTAGCCCTCTCTGAGTAGTGAGATCTGATGCCTAGCCCTCTCTGAGTAGTGAGATCTGATGCCTAGCCCTCTCTGAGTAGTGAGATCTGATGCCTAGCCTTCTCTGAGTAGTGAGATCTGATGCCTAGCCTTCACAGATAGCAGCAAAAAACAGGATGTCTCAAGTGCACTGGCGCATGTTAAAGAATCTTTGGCAATGAAAAGTTAAAAAAGGTTGGCTTCAATTGTCCTCCTGCAAATCTAATCAAGCTGAAGATTGATTTGTTGGGTTGAGAGGTGCACGTTTGCCAAACACCAGCGATACAGCGCACCCACACTCCACATTATGGGTCAATGTTAAGAAGACGAAGAAAAAAAATGGATCCTGTTCATCTACAATATTCTTTCTGGGAATTTTCCTCCAACATGTTATATGGAATAGTGATAGTCCTGATGTTTCTCCTTTTATTGTCTTCCAGCTTTCTGGTCCATATAAAGTGATTGTAAGATCTCCCTCAGTTTCTATATTGTACTGGCTGCATCACCGAAAGATATTTAGATTGACAAATGCAATGGCAGCTTTTTCATGATTTTGTTGATATCTTCACTGGCTCCCTCATCTGGTGTTACTATGTTTATGAAGTAATAGGACAGTGCAGTAGAGGTTAGTATCAATGAAGATTAGGATCAGGTTTGCTGAAACTAGAGACACATAAATAATAACCTTCTATCAACTGTGTCTGAAAATGAGACAGAGAAGATTGGTAGCATTGGACACAAATGGTAACACTTTATTGATTTGATTTATGAACAAGTAATAAAATCTGGAAAGACCACATCAACGCAATAATTATATTTGAGATAAATTTGAAGCACAATCATACTAACAAAATACAAATAAATATGAATATCCATTGAATATATTGTGAATGAAAAATATTAAAACATAGAGAGAATAGAACTAACTAAAATAAGAAGTTCCCAGGAAAATAAACAGAGGAGAAAACTCTGCCTAAAATACATCTTGCAAATCAACTAGCAGGAACGAAAGCTTGAAACAAACTCTGGCAGGAAAAACTCAATATTCTAGTGAAACTGTTTTTATAGGAGAGATAACTATGACTACTCAACTACTATCTTGCAGGAAAATTAAAGACAATTAAAGGCTAAGGAGGCAGTCCCAAAACACAAATGTGCTGGAAGCAAATGAACTGGGTGGACCATAAGATACATAACACAGTGCATGACAATTCACTATGAAGAAAAAGAAGACAATGAAGACTGAGAGGTAAGCTATGACAAAGAATAGCAAAGTGTTGGAATGATAAATATTTGAAGTGCTGAAATGCTCAAAAGTTTGAAGACTTTTAAAGAATCTGATCACCAAACTACATAATGATGATGAGGAAAAGCTCAAGTAACCATGACACACACTGTCGAAAGATCAAAGCATGAAAGGAAACACAATTAATAAAACATTTTCTAAATATAGCTACCAATTAAAACTACAAGTTATTACTTTGTCCCCAGCCTGTACTTTTTCTCACATCACATTAAAAATATGTACATTTGCAATTAACTGTCATATTTAGCCTCATGATGTATTGTTAATGAAGCATGTATCATTGCATTTAATATTCTTTTACAAAGCAAATTTTGCAACATTTGTTTCACATATGCTAGCAACTTAGCCAGATATAATATTCCTCTGTCATGTTGTTGCTATACATGGTAGGATCATCAACATTCTCCTCCAAGTGCCATTAAACATCACACAGAGATATGTACTTCACCCTAAATCCCTGTTTTTTTGTTGTTGCAAGTTTCTAAATCCCAAAGGAAAGTTGATGCCTGATGACCTTGCCTCACTTATCAATGTCCTTCTTGGTGTCCCTAAAGATTGGCCTCTTTTTTATTCCAATTTCTTTCCCATTTGAGAGTATACTTTACATTTCTCTTGTTATTTATTCTAATAAAATGCTCAACACAAGTCAATCTTCTTTTCTAGATTATAGATAAGATTGATAGTTGCATTGCCATTTCAATTATTTCTGCATTAGTTTTGAATTCATATAATTGTATACAAAGTATTTTTCTTTAACATTTATTTTTCAACACAATAAATTTATTCTATGTTTATTTCATTGATTTCCAGTTATCAAAAGGTGGATAATACACATGAGTTCAATATCTTAAGTTTTACTAGACAGAATCCAGTATTAATATTTTTTGCTTGCATAAAATTATTTATTTAAAATTAGTTATTATTAAGAAAAAATAAATTCTTAATCACTCTGACTCTCTGAAAAATATATATATTTACAATTTAAAATTGTTTACAAATGAAAAGAAATAATCAAAGGAAATAAAAAGTCTTTTAAAAAGCGTTCAATTAATAACTGATTTCCTTTCTTTAAAAAAGTGTTAAATTCTTAACTGATTTCCTTTACTCTTCAGTACTCATATAGTTTGAGAGCCCAGTGCCATTGTGGTTAGTGCACTCACCTGCTGACCTGAAGGTTCAGGGTAAAATAGTGTACTCACTTGCTGACCTAAAGGTTCAGAGTACAAATATCTATCTGTTGACCTTTTGAGCTGTTGCGGATTTTAATTCGTTTGTAGTGATACCGGGGCCTTCCATAACCTTAACTATAACTTTCTCTAAATTTTTGTTTCTAGCAGTTTCAATCCTCGCAAAACTCATTTATCAAATCTTGCCATTTGTCTCTATTCTGTGCAAGCATCTCGATCTTATTGAGGGAGCCAATTCCTGCTGTTTTTGTCTCTCTTGTCAATGTTCTTCTAAGCGTTTCTCTAGGTCAGCCTCTTCTCCTCCTACCTGTTGTTTCCCACTTGGAGGGCTTGCTTTGCTATTCGGTTATTATTTCTTCTCATCACATGTCCATCATCTTTTCTTGATTACTGATGATATTAGTGGTTGATTGGTGATTTCTCTAATTTCCTCGTTTGTTTTGAATTCGTTCCATGTTATACCAAGTATTTTCCTTAGACATTTATTTTCAAAAGCATTCAACTTTGTTTTTATGTCTTTTGTTGTTTTCCAGCTCTCGCATGCATACATAAGGGTTGATAGTACGTTTGATTTGAATAGTTTAAGTTTTGTTTTTGTGCTGATGAGTTTTGATTTCCACATCTTTTCAAGAGGTCAGTTGAAGAATAATTTTTTGTCAAAACCTGAAAGGTTCTCAGAGTCCACCCCCACCTCATGAAGCTGACCCAGGCTTAATATAATGAGGTCACTAATATTTCACTACCCAACAGCAATTGCTATAGGACTATGATATAAACTAGATAAATATTCTACTACAACTATGGCATGCAAATAAAGTAAATTTTTTATATCTTGTAGATTTATTGAAGTTTTTAGATGGTTAATATTCAGATTTGGGTAAAGTCCTAGTTTAGTCAGATAAATTATTTAAACAGAGTGAGTGATCTCCACTTATTGTGGCGTCCCAACAAAACTATCTATCTATCTCCTTTCGAGCCATAGCCGGCCCATAGGGCATAGATCCAGATACTCTTTCTCTTATCTAAATTTTTATTCTAGCAGTTTTCAATCCTTGTAAAGGTCTTTTGTCAAATCTCGCATTTGTCTCTGATCTGTGCAAGCAACTCTATCTCATCGAGGGAGCCGATTCCTGCTGCTCTCTCCTCTCTGATCAATGTACAGAAATAACTGGCACACATTTAATTTGATATCCACTGAAAGAGACTGAGTAGGTTCAGGTCTGTTAAGAGTTTTCTTCCTTCTTTACTTGATCACAGGCTGACAAAGCAGTCAATGATGTACCATGACATACAATGATGTACATATAAATCACATGACGTTTTACAGGACAATATCAAAGTTCCTCCATTTCGCATGGACTATGACATCTTTCACGAGGTGCATCAACTTTGGCCTAGCTGTTCTCAATTCCCACTTTTCTCCACCAGCCTGTCCTAACAAAACTATAGTAGTTCTCAATTACTAAAAAATTATTTTGGGGTTAAGGGTTGGATTTATGACTTTACTCTCACATGTTGTTTCTACTTTCTCTACAATTAGAGGTCTGATTAAAGTGCAATTTGATTCAACGGGACGTTATTCTTCCAAACTTAAATTTATCTCACTAAACTAGGACTTTACCCAGATTAGCACCAGCTGAAACTTTTTCTACTCCCTCTACAACCCCATATACAAAATGTAAATGTATCCCACGGCAAATTTGTTATCTCCTACACAATTCCAAATTGTGCAGTTTTCATATCATTGAGTTATTGAGTTATTTGCGGGTGATCATCATTACACTCCGAACATGTCCATAGGTGCTCAGATCCCCTCCTCCGCAATTCCCTCAGTGTCCAGCGACTGACGACTCCAGTTCTATGTTAGTTGATAAGTCCTCTTACACGGCCACTAAGTTTCTCATTTCTGGCTGTGCCCACCTTAACTCCCATTTCTATTATCCGAAGAAGTGACGTGGATCTGTGTTTGTCGAAGTCCTGTGCTCTTCCCACATCTCAGAGGGCATTGATGATGTCCGCCCGATCCATTGGTTGCCCGTCCTCAACGATAGCGCAGCTAGCCAACCTGTCCACTCTTTCATTTCCCCGCACTCCCGCATGTCCAGGGACATAGACAAAGGTGACCTTACGTATTTTGGATTTCTGCAACGACTCTACCCATTGCATGCATACAGAGCCCGCCCCCACTTTTTTATCATGCTCATCAAATCACTCAGTACACATGCGTGGGTGTTGTCTTGTGACTCTAACCATTTGAATGCCTTGGTTACTGCCATCGCCTCCATTGTCATGCTACTCGTGGTCATGACGTATGCACCACTGTCTTCCTTGACTATTCTGCCTGCCGAGCGTGCTGTAAATGCCCATGCACTTCTTTCGTGTCGTCTTACAGATCCGTCTGTATAGATGACTGCATCTTTCTCATCGGTGTTATCACAGATGAGACCGTTGACCTCAGCATTAACTACGATCGGGTTCTGTTCCCTACTTTTCCTGTCGAGTGTGACAATACATGAGAAAGTCCCCTTGAATGACGTAGGCACCGGTTTCCACTCCTCACCAACGCTGATATTGGTAAGCCCACAGACCTGTTTGATGACATCTTCTGCTCGGCCCACCCATGATTTGCCTCTTTTTAGCCTGGCACCTTTATCTGTGTTGAGCACGTGGTGCAATGGATGTTTTTCATATCATGTGTCTCACAATGGTCCAGACTGCAGCATCACTCCTGTCATGTTGTCTATACTTTTGGTTTACCTCATACCCTGGAGTTCAAAAAATGTCCATGGTTGTGGGTACTTTGTAGTAGCTGGGTTTTAACTTTGTCTTTATCTTCTATAAACTCCTTAGAGCTTGAAAATATAATCACCACTGCTGGCTTGTTGGGCTAATTACTGTGGTGTCATTGTTCCATTAGTGAGGGATTTTTCAGAATGGATAGTTCCTACCTTTGTGGCAACTGCAAATGCCTTAATTTCACACACAGGTAGAAAATATGTCTTGTGTATAACCAGGAATTATTAACAGCAAAAATAAAAAAACAGCAATCCATGGAATAAAGAGCTTCTTGTAAACTACATTGCTATTGATACAAGGGAAGTGAGAAAGAGAGAGTATTTTATTTATGTTGTATAGAAAGCCAATCTGTTAATATAGATGTCAGTGATGGACAGTTAATACAAAAAATCAGGATGATCAATGGGAATGCTAATGCACTGGATCACAAGATGTAAAACACAGTGCAGTGCCATTCACTTTATAATAAGTGCAGTAGAAAGGATGGAAGCAAAAATACAGAATAAGTCACTGACGACTGCTAAACAACCAGGAAGATATCAGAATTTATTTTCAAATAAAAATGTTGCCAATTTCATGGAAAATTAATTAAGACAGTCTGAAAAAAAAATGTAACGTGCATATTAAGTAGAAAGAAAGAATCTACTTTTAGCGCATCACATACATGTGTAATTAACAATGTCTTGTGTCAAGTGGTAAAATTCATGAAAAGCGAAATAGAAGATAACAGACAAAATACACAGAACAATCTAGTATTTTGGCATGGAAGAAATTCAACAATAAAATTGCTAAACTAGGGACAAGGAATAAAAAGGAGAATTGAAAAAAAATAAGGAAAAATGGTTTTGTTAAAGCTTTACGTAATTGATGGACGACACAAATCTGAACAAGGAATCAAGAAGATTCATGATCACTTTTGCCAGAAAGCTGTCATATTAGATCAATAAAAGCAAAACTAAGGACAGTTTTACACATCAAACTGTTTAAAAATCACTAACATGTTTATTTCATATTGTGCTAACATTACATTATTTTCTCAAGTTATTATGTTATCAGTCGGATCAATGCAAGCTGTTTATCATTTATTTTTGTCAGATTATTTTTAGAACCCCTTGTTTCAGATTTATAACTGTTATCTCCGGCACAAGTTTTTGGCTCAAGCCCCAACAATCGCTACTTGAAGAACAAACTTGAACAAACTGCCTCAAGAGAATTCAAAAATAGCACATGCCAGAGTGTTTACACTAAAGATATTTGATAATTAATCAATGATATTGTAAAAGTGCTATTTTTTCATCACTACTCAGTCATTGAAACACCAACATTATCTTTATTATTATCATGTTCCTTTCAGGCCATACTTGGCATGTAGTGCTGAAACCATTGTTCTTGATAATCAATATCAGTTGGGATATTGCACTTCTAATTCTTGCAGGTTTTATGTTTTGTTTTTTTTTTGGTTAACCCTCCTCTACAAACAGTACTGCAGTGTCTTCTTTGGTCTCTCTCTTGTTCTTTTGCCATCTAGTGTCCAACAGTGTCTGGATAGGGTCATGTTTTCATTCAATTTGAGTGGACATATAGAACAATCACTTCTTCCATAAAAAGTTTAAAGGTTATTTTTGGTTAGTCTCTTTAAGTGTGAAGTTATGACAAAGTCTGCTAGATAATTAGAGGTATTTAAATGTAGTATCAGCTGGCTGTAGGTCCATTGTTATCAAAATAGCCAGATCGTTATCCTCATTTTTATCATTAGATCTTGCTTCCTCTATTACCACCTGCTTGTAGCTCTTATTCATTTCTTTGTGAAGATATTAAGTTTAAATGCTAATGCTGCTGTTGACAAAATGAAGAATGAAGGAGCAACACCAGCTTCACCTTGGGACAAGAAATGAAATCATCTGATCACGTAACACATTTATCTGTAAACACCATTCCATAACATGTAAGAACAACCAGATGCAGCAGCCTAAGAGGTTGGGAAACACTTCCCTAGATATGAGGAGCAAGGCAAATATTTTATACTACACAAAGAGGCAAACAAAGAAGCACTATCAAAGAACACTGTATTTTTCTCCACAGCTGAAAGGCAAAAGAGGATAGAGAAGAAAAGATAAATACGTGTTGATTTTCAGCTCAGACAATCATATGTCAATACTGATGTCAGACATCTGTTAGCTTGTTAAATGTATTTGATGCCATAATGACACAGATTGTCACTTCTTTTGTCAAGAATACAATCTGTGACAGTTTATTTCTTAGATAAGTAAAATTGTCAAACTTTCTGTTTGTCACATCAGCTTTAGAGCTGTCCTGGATGATTATGTTTCTTAAATCTGAATCCATTTTATAGTATTTCTCCAATGAGGCTTGTTTGCTAGTATTTCTCCAATGAAGTTTGTTTGCTAGTATTTCTCCAATGAGGCTTGTTTGCTAGTGTTTCTCCAATGAGACTTGTTTGCTAGTATTTCTCCAATAAAGTTTGTTTGCTAGTATTTATCCAATGAAGTTTGTTTGCTAGTATTTCTCCAATGAGACTTGTTTGCTAGTATTTCTCCAATGAGACTTGTTTGCTAGTATTTCTCCAATGAGACTTGTTTGCTAGTATTTCACCAATGAGACATGTTTGCTAGTATTTCTCCAATGATACTTGTTTGCTAGTATTTCTCCAATGAGACATGTTTGCTAGTATTTCTCCAATGAGACGTGTTTGCTAGTATTTCTCCAATGAGAATTGTTTGCTAGTATTTCTCCAATGAGACCTGTTTGCTAGTATTTCTCCAATGAGACGTGTTTCCTAGTATTTCTCCAAAGAGAATTGTTTGTTAGTATTTCTCCAATGAGGCTTGTTTGCTAGTATTTCTCCAATGTAGTTTGTTTGCTAGTATTTCTCAAATGAGACTTGTTTGCTAGTATTTCTCCAATGAAGTTTGTTTGCTAGTATTTCTCCAATGAGGCTTGTTTGCTAGTATTTCTCCAATGAGACTTGTTTGCTAGTATTTCTCCAATGAGGCTTGTTTGCTAGTATTTCTCCAATGAAGTTTGTTTGCTAGTATTTCTCCAATGAAGTTTGTTTGCTAGTATTTCTCCAATGAAGTTTGTTTGCGAGTATTTCTCCAATGAGACTTGTTTGCTAGAATTTCTCCAATGAGACTTGTTTGCTAGTATTTCTCCAATGAGACTTGTTTGCTAGTATTTCTCCAATGAGACTTGTTTGCTAGTATTTCTCCAATGAGACTTGTTTGCTAGTATTTCTACAATGAAGTTTGTTTGCTAGTATTTCTCCAATGAGACTTGTTTGCCAGTATTTCTCCAATGAGATTTGTTTGCTAGTATTTCTCCAATGAAGTTTGTTTGCTAGTATTTCTCCAATGAAGTTTGTTTGCTAGTATTTCTCAAATGAGACTTGTTTGCTAGTATTTCTCCAATGAGACTTGTTTGCTAGTATTTCTCCAATGAGACTTGTTTGCTAGTATTTCTCCAATGATGTTTGTTTGCTAGTATTTCTCCAATGATGTTTGTTTGCTAGTATTTCTCCAATGAGACTTGTTTGCTAGTGTTTCTCCAATGAGACTTGTTTGCTAGTATTTCTCCAATGAGACTTGTTTGCTAGTATTTCTCCAATGAGACTTGTTTGCTAGTATTTCTCCAATGAGACTTGTTTGCTAGTGTTTCTCCAATGAGACTTGTTTGCTAGTGTTTCTCCAATGAGACTTGTTTGCTAGTATTTCTCCAATGAGACTTGTTTGCTAGTATTTCTCCAATGAGACATGTTTGCTAGTATTTCTCCAATGAGACTTGTTTGCTAGTATTTCTCCAATGAGACATGTTTGCTAGTATTTCTCCAATGAGACGTGTTTGCTAGTATTTCTCGAATGAGAATTGTTTGCTAGTATTTCTCCAATGAGACCTGTTTGCTAGTATTTCTCCAATGAGACGTGTTTCCTAGTATTTCTCCAATAAGAATTGTTTGTTAGTATTTCTCCAATGAGGCTTGTTTGCTAGTATTTCTCCAATGTAGTTTGTTTGCTAGTATTTCTCAAATGAGACTTGTTTGCTAGTATTTCTCCAATGAAGTTTGTTTGCTAGTATTTCTCCAATGAGGCTTGTTTGCTAGTATTTCTCCAATGAAGTTTGTTTGCTAGTATTTCTCCAATGTGACTTGTTTGCTAGTATTTCTCCAATGAGGCTTGTTTGCTAGTATTTCTCCAATGAAGTTTGTTTGCTAGTATTTCTCCAATGAGACTTGTTTGCTAGTGTTTCTCCAATGAGACTTGTATGCTAGTATTTCTCCAATGAGGCTTGTTTGGTAGTATTTCTCCAATGAAGTTTGTTTGCTAGTATTTCTCCAATGAGGCTTGTTTGCTAGTATTTCTCCAATGAGACTTGTTTGCTAGTATTTCTCCAATGAGGCTTGTTTGCTAGTATTTCTCCAATGAGACTTGTTTGCTAGTATTTCTACAATGAGAATTGTTTGTTAGTATTTCTCCAATGAGGCTTGTTTGCTAGTATTTCTCCAATGTAGTTTGTTTGCTAGTATTTCTCAAATGAGACTTGTTTGCTAGTATTTCTCCAATGAAGTTTGTTTGCTAGTATTTCTCCAATGAGGCTTGTTTGCTAGTATTTCTCCAATGAAGTTTGTTTGCTAGTATTTCTCCAATGAGGCTTGTTTGCTAGTATTTCTCCAATGAAGTTTGTTTGCTAGTATTTCTCCAATGAAGTTTGTTTGCTAGTATTTCTCCAATGAGACTTGTTGCCAGTATTTCTCCAATGAGACTTGTTTGCCAGTATTTCTCCAATGAGATTTGTTTGCAAGTATTTCTCCAATGAAGTTTGTTTGCTAGTATTTCTCAAATGAGACTTGTTTGCTAGTATTTCTCCAATGAGACTTGTTTGCTAGTATTTCTCCAATGAGACTTGTTTGCTAGTATTTCTCCAAAGAGACCTGTTTGCTAGTGTTTCTCCAATGAGACTCGTTTGCTAGTATTTCTCCAATGAGACTTGTTTGCTAGTATTTCTCCAATGAGACTTGTTTGCTAGTATTTCTCCAATGAGACTTGTTTGCTAGTATTTCTCCAATGAGACTTGTTTGCTAGTATTTCTCCAATGAGACTTGTTTGCTAGTATTTCTCCAATGAGACTTGTTTGCTAGTATTTCTCCAATGAGACATGTTTGCTAGTATTTCTCCAATGAGACTTGTTTGCTAGTATTTCTCCAATGAGACATGTTTGCTAGTATTTCTCCAATGAGACGTGTTTGCTAGTATTTCTCGAATGAGAATTGTTTGCTAGTATTTCTCCAATGACACCTGTTTGCTAGTATTTCTCCAATGAGACGTGTTTCCTAGTATTTCTCCAATGAGAATTGTTTGTTAGTATTTCTCCAATGAGGCTTGTTTGCTAGTATTTCTCCAATGTAGTTTGTTTGCTAGTATTTCTCAAATGAGACTTGTTTGCTAGTATTTCTCCAATGAAGTTTGTTTGCTAGTATTTCTCCAATGAGGCTTGTTTGCTAGTATTTCTCCAATGAAGTTTGTTTGCTAGTATTTCTCCAATGAGGCTTGTTTGCTAGTATTTCTCCAATGAGACTTGTTTACTAGTATTTCTCCAATGACACTTGTTTGCTAGTATTTCTCCAATGAGACTTGTTTGCTAGTATTTCTACAATGAATTTTGTTTGCTAGTATTTCTCCAATGAGACTTGTTTGCCAGTATTTCTCCAATGAGATTTGTTTGCTAGTATTTCTCCAATGAAGTTTGTTTGCTAGTATTTCTCCAATGAAGTTTGTTTGCTAGTATTTCTCAAATGAGACTTGTTTGCTAGTATTTCTCCAATGAGACTTGTTTGCTAGTATTTCTCCAATGAGATTTGTTTGCTAGTATTTCTCCAATGATGTTTGTTTGCTAGTATTTCTCCAATGATGTTTGTTTGCTAGTATTTCTCCAATGAGACTTGTTTGCTAGTGTTTCTCCAATGAGACTTGTTTGCTAGTATTTCTCCAATGAGACTTGTTTGCTAGTATTTCTCCAATGAGACTTGTTTCCTAGTATTTCTCCAATGAGACTTGTTTGCTAGTGTTTCTCCAATGAGACTTGTTTGCTAGTGTTTCTCCAATGAGACTTGTTTGCTAGTATTTCTCCAATGAGACTTGTTTGCTAGTATTTCTCCAATGAGACATGTTTGCTAGTATTTCTCCAATGAGACTTGTTTGCTAGTATTTCTCCAATGAGACATGTTTGCTAGTATTTCTCCAATGAGACGTGTTTGCTAGTATTTCTCGAATGAGAATTGTTTGCTAGTATTTCTCCAATGAGACCTGTTTGCTAGTATTTCTCCAATGAGACGTGTTTCCTAGTATTTCTCCAATGAGAATTGTTTGTTAGTATTTCTCCAATGAGGCTTGTTTGCTAGTATTTCTCCAATGTAGTTTGTTTGCTAGTATTTCACAAATGAGACTTGTTTGCTAGTATTTCTCCAATGAAGTTTGTTTGCTAGTATTTCTCCAATGAGGCTTGTTTGCTAGTATTTCTCCAATGAAGTTTGTTTGCTAGTATTTCTCCAATGTGACTTGTTTGCTAGTATTTCTCCAATGAGGCTTGTTTGCCAGTATTTCTCCAATGAAGTTTGTTTGCTAGTATTTCTCCAATGAGACTTGTTTGCTAGTATTTCTCCAATGAGACTTGTTTGCTAGTGTTTCTCCAATGAGACTTGTATGCTAGTATTTCTCCAATGAGGCTTGTTTGGTAGTATTTCTCCAATGAAGTTTGTTTGCTAGTATTTCTCCAATGAGGCTTGTTTGCTAGTATTTCTCCAATGAGACTTGTTTGCTAGTATTTCTCCAATGAGGCTTGTTTGCTAGTATTTCTCCAATGAGACTTGTTTGCTAGTATTTCTACAATGAGAATTGTTTGTTAGTATTTCTCCAATGAGGCTTGTTTGCTAGTATTTCTCCAATGTAGTTTGTTTGCTAGTATTTCTCAAATGAGACTTGTTTGCTAGTATTTCTCCAATGAAGTTTGTTTGCTAGTATTTCTCCAATGAGGCTTGTTTGCTAGTATTTCTCCAATGAAGTTTGTTTGCTAGTATTTCTCCAATGAGGCTTGTTTGCTAGTATTTCTCCAATGAAGTTTGTTTGCTAGTATTTCTCCAATGAAGTTTGTTTGCTAGTATTTCTCCAATGAAGTTTGTTTGCGAGTATTTCTCCAATGAGACTTGTTTGCTAGAATTTCTCGAATGAAGTTTGTTTGCTAGTATTTCTCCAATGAGACTTGTTTGCTAGTATTTCTCCAATGAAGTTTGTTTGTTAGTATTTCTCCAATGAAGTGTGTTTGCTAGTATTTCTCCAATGAAGTTTGTTTGCTAGTATTTCTCCAATGAGACTTGTTTGCCAGTATTTCTCCAATGAGATTTGTTTGCTAGTATTTCTCCAATGAAGTTTGTTTGCTAGTATTTCTCAAATGAGACTTGTTTGCTAGTATTTCTCCAATGAGACTTGTTTGCTAGTATTTCTCCAATGAGACTTGTTTGCTAGTATTTCTCCAAAGAGACTTGTTTGCTAGTGTTTCTCCAATGAGACTTGTTTGCTAGTATTTCTCCAATGAGACTTGTTTGCTAGTATTTCTCCAATGAGACTTGTTTGCTAGTATTTCTCCAATGAGACTTGTTTGCTAGTATTTCTCCAATGAGACTTGTTTGCTAGTATTTCTCCAATGAGACTTGTTTGCTAGTATTTCTCCAATGAAGTTTGTTTGCTAGTATTTCTCCAATGAGACATGTTTGCTAGTATTTCTCCAATGAGACTTGTTTGCTAGTATTTCTCCAATGAGACATGTTTGCTAGTATTTCTCCAATGAGACGTGTTTGCTAGTATTTCTCCAATGAGACATGTTTCCTAGTATTTCTCCAATGAGACGTGTTTGCTAGTATTTCTCCAATGAGAATTGTTTGCTAGTATTTCTCCAATGAGACGTATTTGTTAGTATTTCTCCAATGAGACATGTTTCCTAGTATTTCTCCAATGAGAATTGTTTGTTAGTATTTCTCCAATGAGCTTTGTTTGCTAATATTTCTCCAATGTAGTTTGTTTGCTAGTATTTCTCAAATGAGACTTGTTTGCTAGTATTTCTCCAATGAAGTTTGTTTGCTAGTATTTCTCCAATGAGGCTTGTTTGCTAGTATTTCTCCAATGAAGTTTGTTTGCTAGTATTTCTCCAATGAGGCTTGTTTGCTAGTATTTCTCCAATGAAGTTTGTTTGCTAGTATTTCTCCAATGAAGTTTGTTTGCTAGTATTTCTCCAATGAAGTTTGTTTGCGAGTATTTCTCCAATGAGACATGTTTGCTAGTATTTCTCCAATGAGACTTGTTTGCTAGTATTTCTCCAATGAGACATGTTTGCTAGTATTTCTCCAATGAGACGTGTTTGCTAGTATTTCTCGAATGAGAATTGTTTGCTAGTATTTCTCCAATGACACCTGTTTGCTAGTATTTCTCCAATGAGACGTGTTTCCTAGTATTTCTCCAATGAGAATTGTTTGTTAGTATTTCTCCAATGAGGCTTGTTTGCTAGTATTTCTCCAATGTAGTTTGTTTGCTAGTATTTCTCAAATGAGACTTGTTTGCTAGTATTTCTCCAATGAAGTTTGTTTGCTAGTATTTCTCCAATGAGGCTTGTTTGCTAGTATTTCTCCAATGAAGTTTGTTTGCTAGTATTTCTCCAATGAGGCTTGTTTGCTAGTATTTCTCCAATGAGACTTGTTTACTAGTATTTCTCCAATGACACTTGTTTGCTAGTATTTCTCCAATGAGACTTGTTTGCTAGTATTTCTACAATGAATTTTGTTTGCTAGTATTTCTCCAATGAGACTTGTTTGCCAGTATTTCTCCAATGAGATTTGTTTGCTAGTATTTCTCCAATGAAGTTTGTTTGCTAGTATTTCTCCAATGAAGTTTGTTTGCTAGTATTTCTCAAATGAGACTTGTTTGCTAGTATTTCTCCAATGAGACTTGTTTGCTAGTATTTCTCCAATGAGATTTGTTTGCTAGTATTTCTCCAATGATGTTTGTTTGCTAGTATTTCTCCAATGATGTTTGTTTGCTAGTATTTCTCCAATGAGACTTGTTTGCTAGTGTTTCTCCAATGAGACTTGTTTGCTAGTATTTCTCCAATGAGACTTGTTTGCTAGTATTTCTCCAATGAGACTTGTTTCCTAGTATTTCTCCAATGAGACTTGTTTGCTAGTGTTTCTCCAATGAGACTTGTTTGCTAGTGTTTCTCCAATGAGACTTGTTTGCTAGTATTTCTCCAATGAGACTTGTTTGCTAGTATTTCTCCAATGAGACATGTTTGCTAGTATTTCTCCAATGAGACTTGTTTGCTAGTATTTCTCCAATGAGACATGTTTGCTAGTATTTCTCCAATGAGACGTGTTTGCTAGTATTTCTCGAATGAGAATTGTTTGCTAGTATTTCTCCAATGAGACCTGTTTGCTAGTATTTCTCCAATGAGACGTGTTTCCTAGTATTTCTCCAATGAGAATTGTTTGTTAGTATTTCTCCAATGAGGCTTGTTTGCTAGTATTTCTCCAATGTAGTTTGTTTGCTAGTATTTCACAAATGAGACTTGTTTGCTAGTATTTCTCCAATGAAGTTTGTTTGCTAGTATTTCTCCAATGAGGCTTGTTTGCTAGTATTTCTCCAATGAAGTTTGTTTGCTAGTATTTCTCCAATGTGACTTGTTTGCTAGTATTTCTCCAATGAGGCTTGTTTGCCAGTATTTCTCCAATGAAGTTTGTTTGCTAGTATTTCTCCAATGAGACTTGTTTGCTAGTATTTCTCCAATGAGACTTGTTTGCTAGTGTTTCTCCAATGAGACTTGTATGCTAGTATTTCTCCAATGAGGCTTGTTTGGTAGTATTTCTCCAATGAAGTTTGTTTGCTAGTATTTCTCCAATGAGGCTTGTTTGCTAGTATTTCTCCAATGAGACTTGTTTGCTAGTATTTCTCCAATGAGGCTTGTTTGCTAGTATTTCTCCAATGAGACTTGTTTGCTAGTATTTCTACAATGAGAATTGTTTGTTAGTATTTCTCCAATGAGGCTTGTTTGCTAGTATTTCTCCAATGTAGTTTGTTTGCTAGTATTTCTCAAATGAGACTTGTTTGCTAGTATTTCTCCAATGAAGTTTGTTTGCTAGTATTTCTCCAATGAGGCTTGTTTGCTAGTATTTCTCCAATGAAGTTTGTTTGCTAGTATTTCTCCAATGAGGCTTGTTTGCTAGTATTTCTCCAATGAAGTTTGTTTGCTAGTATTTCTCCAATGAAGTTTGTTTGCTAGTATTTCTCCAATGAAGTTTGTTTGCGAGTATTTCTCCAATGAGACTTGTTTGCTAGAATTTCTCGAATGAAGTTTGTTTGCTAGTATTTCTCCAATGAGACTTGTTTGCTAGTATTTCTCCAATGAAGTTTGTTTGTTAGTATTTCTCCAATGAAGTGTGTTTGCTAGTATTTCTCCAATGAAGTTTGTTTGCTAGTATTTCTCCAATGAGACTTGTTTGCCAGTATTTCTCCAATGAGATTTGTTTGCTAGTATTTCTCCAATGAAGTTTGTTTGCTAGTATTTCTCAAATGAGACTTGTTTGCTAGTATTTCTCCAATGAGACTTGTTTGCTAGTATTTCTCCAATGAGACTTGTTTGCTAGTATTTCTCCAAAGAGACTTGTTTGCTAGTGTTTCTCCAATGAGACTTGTTTGCTAGTATTTCTCCAATGAGACTTGTTTGCTAGTATTTCTCCAATGAGACTTGTTTGCTAGTATTTCTCCAATGAGACTTGTTTGCTAGTATTTCTCCAATGAGACTTGTTTGCTAGTATTTCTCCAATGAGACTTGTTTGCTAGTATTTCTCCAATGAAGTTTGTTTGCTAGTATTTCTCCAATGAGACATGTTTGCTAGTATTTCTCCAATGAGACTTGTTTGCTAGTATTTCTCCAATGAGACATGTTTGCTAGTATTTCTCCAATGAGACGTGTTTGCTAGTATTTCTCCAATGAGACATGTTTCCTAGTATTTCTCCAATGAGACGTGTTTGCTAGTATTTCTCCAATGAGAATTGTTTGCTAGTATTTCTCCAATGAGACGTATTTGTTAGTATTTCTCCAATGAGACATGTTTCCTAGTATTTCTCCAATGAGAATTGTTTGTTAGTATTTCTCCAATGAGCTTTGTTTGCTAATATTTCTCCAATGTAGTTTGTTTGCTAGTATTTCTCAAATGAGACTTGTTTGCTAGTATTTCTCCAATGAAGTTTGTTTGCTAGTATTTCTCCAATGAGGCTTGTTTGCTAGTATTTCTCCAATGAAGTTTGTTTGCTAGTATTTCTCCAATGAGGCTTGTTTGCTAGTATTTCTCCAATGAAGTTTGTTTGCTAGTATTTCTCCAATGAAGTTTGTTTGCTAGTATTTCTCCAATGAAGTTTGTTTGCGAGTATTTCTCCAATGAGACTTGTTTGCTAGAATTTCTCCAATGAAGTTTGTTTGCTAGTATTTCTCCAAAGAGACTTGTTTGCTAGTATTTCTCCAATGAGGCTTGTTTACTAGTATTTCTCCAATGAAGTTTGTTTGCTAGTATTTCTCCAATGAAGTTTGCTTGCTAGTATTTCTCCAATGAAGTTTGTTTGCTAGTATTTCTCCAATGAGGCTTGTTTGCTAGTATTTCTCCAATGAGACTTGTTTGCTAGTATTTCTCCAATGAGGCTTGTTTGCTAGTATTTCTCCAATGAGACTTGTTTGCTAGTATTTCTACAATGAGACTTGTTTGCTAGTATTTCTCCAATGAGGCTTGTTTGCTAGTATTTCTCCAATGAAGTTTGTTTGCTAGTATTTCTCCAATGAAGTTTGTTTGCAGGTATTTCTCCAATGAAGTTTGTTTGCTAGTATTTCTCCAATGAGACTTGTTTGCTAGTATTTCTCCAATGAGACTTGTTTGCTAGTATTTCTCCAATGAGACTTGTTTGCTAGTATTTCTCCAATGAGACATGTTTGCTAGTATTTCTCCAATGAGACTTGTTTGCTAGTATTTCTCCAATGAGACATGTTTGCTAGTATTTCTCCAATGAGACGTGTTTGCTAGTATTTCTCGAATGAGAATTGTTTGCTAGTATTTCTCCAATGAGACCTGTTTGCTAGTATTTCTCCAATGAGACGTGTTTCCTAGTATTTCTCCAATGAGAATTGTTTGTTAGTATTTCTCCAATGAGGCTTGTTTGCTAGTATTTCTCCAATGTAGTTTGTTTGCTAGTATTTCTCCAATGAGACTTGTTTGCTAGTATTTCTCAATGAAGTTTGTTTGCTAGTATTTCTCCAATGAGGCTTGTTTGCTAGTATTTCTCCAATGAAGTTTGTTTGCTAGTATTTCTCCAATGAGGCTTGTTTGCTAGTATTTCTCCAATGAGACTTGTTTGCTAGTATTTCTCCAATGTGACTTGTTTGCTAGTATTTCTCCAATGAGGCTTGTTTGCTAGTATTTCTCCAATGAAGTTTGTTTGCTAGTATTTCTCAAATGAGACTTGTTTGCTAGTATTTTTCCAATGAGACTTGTTTGCTAGTATTTCTCCAATGAGACTTGTTTGCTAGTATTTCTCCAATGTGACTTGTTTGCTAGTATTTCTCCAATGAGGCTTGTTTGCTAGTATTTCTCCAATGAAGTTTGTTTGCTAGTATTTCTCCAATGAGACTTGTTTGCTAGTATTTCTCCAATGAGACTTGTTTGCTAGTGTTTCTCCAATGAGATTTGTTTGCTAGTATTTCTCCAATGAGGCTTGTTTACTAGTATTTCTCCAATGAAGTTTGTTTGCTAGTATTTCTCCAATGAGGCTTGTTTGCTAGTATTTCTCCAATGAGACTTGTTTGCTAGTATTTCTCCAATGAGGCTTGTTTGCTAGTATTTCTCCAATGAGACTTGTTTGCTAGTATTTCTACAATGAGACTTGTTTGCTAGTATTTCTCCAATGAGGCTTGTTTGCTAGTATTTCTCCAATGAAGTTTGTTTGCTAGTATTTCTCCAATGAAGTTTGTTTGCAGTATTTCTCCAATGAAGTTTGTTTGCTAGTATTTCTCCAATGAGACTTGTTTGCAAGTGTTTCTCCAATGAGAATTGTTTGCTAGTATTTCTCCAATGAGACTTGTTTGCTTGTATTTCTCCAATGAGACTTGTTTGCTAGTATTTCTCCAATGAGACTTGTTTGCTAGTATTTCTCCAATGAGACTTGTTTGCTAGTATTTCTCCAATGAAGTTTGTTTGTCAGTATTTCTCCAATGAAGTGTGTTTGCTAGTATTTCTCCAATGAGACATGTTTGCTAGTATTTCTCCAATGAGACTTGTTTGCTAGTATTTCTCCAATGAGACATGTTTCCTAGTATTTCTCCAATGAGACGTGTTTGCTAGTATTTCTCCAATGAGAATTGTTTGCTAGTATTTCTCCAATGAGACGTATTTGCTAGTATTTCTCCAATGAGACATGTTTCCTAGTATTTCTCCAATGAGAATTGTTTGTTAGTATTTCTCCAATGAGCTTTGTTTGCTAATATTTCTCCAATGTAGTTTGTTTGCTAGTATTTCTCAAATGAGACTTGTTTGCTAGTATTTCTCCAATGAAGTTTGTTTGCTAGTATTTCTCCAATGAGGCTTGTTTGCTAGTATTTCTCCAATGAAGTTTGTTTGCTAGTATTTCTCCAATGAGGCTTGTTTGCTAGTATTTCTCCAATGAAGTTTGTTTGCTAGTATTTCTCCAATGAAGTTTGTTTGCTAGTATTTCTCCAATGAAGTTTGTTTGCGAGTATTTCTCCAATGAGACTTGTTTGCTAGAATTTCTCCAATGAAGTTTGTTTGCTAGTATTTCTCCAAAGAGACTTGTTTGCTAGTATTTCTCCAATGAGGCTTGTTTACTAGTATTTCTCCAATGAAGTTTGTTTGCTAGTATTTCTCCAATGAAGTTTGCTTGCTAGTATTTAAAGTTTGTTTGCTAGTATTTCTCCAATGAGATTTGTTTGCTAGTATTTCTCCAATGAGACTTGTTTGCTAGTATTTCTCCAATGAAGTTTGTTTGCTAGTATTTCTCCAATGAGACTTGTTTGCTAGTATTTCTCCAATGAAGTTTGTTTGTTAGTATTTCTCCAATGAAGTGTGTTTGCTAGTATTTCTCCAATGAAGTTTGTTTGCTAGTATTTCTCCAATGAAGTTTGTTTGCTAGTATTTCTCCAATGAGACTTGTTTGCCAGTATTTCTCCAATGAGATTTGTTTGCTAGTATTTCTCCAATGAAGTTTGTTTGCTAGTATTTCTCAAATGAGACTTGTTTGCTAGTATTTCTCCAATGAGATTTGTTTGCTAGTATTTCTCCAATGAAGTTTGTTTGCTAGTATTTCTCAAATGAGACTTGTTTGCTAGTATTTCTCCAATGAGACTTGTTTGCTAGTATTTCTCCAATGAGACTTGTTTGCTAGTATTTCTCCAATGAGACTTGTTTGCTAGTGTTTCTCCAATGAGACTTGTTTGCTAGTGTTTCTCCAATGAGACTTGTTTGCTAGTATTTCTCCAAAGAGACTTGTTTGCTAGTATTTCTCCAATGAGGCTTGTTTACTAGTATTTCTCCAATGAAGTTTGTTTGCTAGTATTTCTCCAATGAAGTTTGTTTGCTAGTATTTCTCCAATAAAGTTTGTTTCCTAGTATTTATCCAATGAAGTTTGTTTGCTAGTATTTCTCCAATGAGACTTGTTTGCTAGTATTTCTCCAATGAAGTTTGTTTGCTAGTATTTCTCCAATGAGACTTGTTTGCTAGTATTTCTCCAATGAAGTTTGTTTGTTAGTATTTCTCCAATGAAGTGTGTTTGCTAGTATTTCTCCAATGAAGTTTGTTTGCTAGTATTTCTCCAATGAGACTTGTTTGCCAGTATTTCTCCAATGAGATTTGTTTGCTAGTATTTCTCCAATGAAGTTTGTTTGCTAGTATTTCTCAAATGAAGTTTGTTTGCTAGTATTTATCCAATGAAGTTTGTTTGCTAGTATTTCTCCAATGAGACTTGTTTCCTAGTATTTCTCCAATGAGGCTTGTTTGCTAGTATTTCTCCAATGAAGTTTGTTTGCTAGTATTTCTCCAATGAAGTTTGTTTGCTAGTATTTCTCCAATGAGGCTTGTTTGCTAGTATTTCTCCAATGAAGTTTGTTTGCTAGTATTTCTCCAATGAGACTTGCTTGCTAGTATTTCTCCAATGAAGTTTGTTTGCTAGTATTTCTCCAATGAAGTTTGTTTGCTAGCATTTCTCCAATGAAGTTTGTTTGCTAGTATTTCTCCAATGAGACTTGTTTGCCAGTATTTCTCCAATGAGACATGTTTGCTAGTATTTCTCCAATGAAGTTTGTTTGCTAGTATTTCTCCAATGAAGTTTGTTTGCTAGTATTTCTCCAATGAAGTTTGTTTGCTAGTATTTCTCCAATGAGGCTTGTTTGCTAGTATTTCTATTTCTCCAATGAGGTTTGTTTGCTAGTATTTCTCCAATGAGGCTTGTTTGCTAGTATTTCTCCAATGAGGCTTGTTTGCTAGTATTTCTCCAATGAGGCATGTTTGCTAGTATTTCTCCAATGAGGCTTGTTTGCTAGTATTTCTCCAATGCGGCTTGTTTGCTAGTATTTCTCCAATGAATTTTGTTTGTTAGTATTTCTCCAATGAAGTGTGTTTGCTAGTATTTCTCCAATGAGACTTGTTTGCTAGTATTTCTCAAATGAGACTTGTTTGCTAGTATTTCTCCAATGAGACTTGTTTGCTAGTATTTCTCTAATGAGGTTTGTTTGCTAGTATTTCTCAAATGAGACTTGTTTGCTAGTATTTCTCCAATGAGGCTTGCTTGCTAGTATTTCTCCAATGAGACTTGTTTGCTAGTATTTCTCCAATGAGACTTGTTTGCTAGTATTTCTCCAATGAGACTTGTTTGCTAGTATTTCTCCAATGAGACTTGTTTGCTAGTATTTCTCCAATGAGACTTGTTTGCTAGTATTTCTCCAATGAGATTTGTTTGCTAGTATTTCTCCAATGAGGCTTGCTTGCTAGTATTTCTCCAATGAGACTTGTTTGCTAGTATTTCCCCAATGAGACTTGTTTGCTAGTATTTCTCCAATGAGACTTGTTTGCTAGTATTTCTCCAATGAGACTTGTTTGCTAGTATTTCTACAATGAGACTTGTTTGCTAGTATTTCTCCAATGAGACTTGTTTGCTAGTATTTCTCCAATGAGGCTTGTTTGCTAGTATTTCTCCAATGAGACTTGTTTGCTAGTATTTCTACAATGAGACTTGTTTGCTAGTATTTCCCCAATGAGACTTGTTTGCTAGTATTTCTACAATGAGACCTGTTTGCTAGTATTTCTCCAATGAGACTTGTTTGCTAGTATTTCTACAATGAGACTTGTTTGCTAGTATTTCTCCAATGAGACTTGTTTGCTAGTATTTCTCAAATGAGACTTGTTTGCTAGTATTTCTCCAATGAAATTTGTTTGCTAGTATTTCTCCAAAGTTTGTTTGCTAGTATTTCATCAATAAAGTTTGTTTGCTAGTATTTCTCCAATGAGGCTTGTTTGCTAGTATTTCTCCAATGAAGTTTGTTTGCTAGTATTTCTCCAATGAGGCTTGTTTGCTAGTATTTTTCCAATGAAGTTTGTTTGCTAGTATTTCTCCAATGAGGATTGTTTGCTAGTATTTCTCCAATGAAGTTTGTTTGCTAGTATTTCTCCAATGAAGTTTGTTTGCTAGTATTTCTCCAATGAAGTTTGTTTGCTAGTATTTCTCCAATGAGGCTTGTTTGCTAGTATTTCTCCAATGAAGTTTGTTTGCTAGTATTTCTCCAATGAGACTTGTTTGCATGTATTTCTCCAATGAAGTTTGTTTGCTAGTATTTCTCTAATGAGGTTGGTTTGCTAGTATTTCTCCAATGAAGTTTGTTTGCTAGTATTTCTCCAATGAGACTTGTTTGCTAGTATTTCTCCAATGAGACTTGTTTGCTAGTATTTCTCCAATTAGGCTTGTTTGCTAGTATTTCTCCAATGAAGTTTGTTTGCTAGTATTTCTCCAAAGAGACTTGTTTGCTAGTATTTCTCCAATGAGACTTGTTTGCTAGTATTTCTCCAATGAGGCTTGTTTGCTAGTATTTCTCCAATGAGGCTTGTTTGCTAGTATTTCTCCAATGAAGTTTGTTTGCTAGTATTTCTCCAATGAGGCTTGTTTGCTAGTATTTCTCCAATGAAGTTTGTTTGCTAGTATTTCTCCAATGAAGTTTGTTTGCTAGTATTTCTCCAATGAAGTTTGTTTGCGAGTATTTCTCCAATGAGACTTGTTTGCTAGAATTTCTCCAATGAAGTTTGTTTGCTAGTATTTCTCCAAAGAGACTTGTTTGCTAGTATTTCTCCAATGAGGCTTGTTTACTAGTATTTCTCCAATGAAGTTTGTTTGCTAGTATTTCTCCAATGAAGTTTGTTTGCTAGTATTTCTCCAATAAAGTTTGTTTGCTAGTATTTATCCAATGAAGTTTGTTTGCTAGTATTTCTCCAATGAGACTCGTTTGCTAGTATTTCTCCAATGAAGTTTGTTTGCTAGTATTTCTCCAATGAGACTTGTTTGCTAGTATTTCTCCAATGAAGTTTGTTTGTTAGTATTTCTCCAATGAAGTGTGTTTGCTAGTATTTCTCCAATGAAGTTTGTTTGCTAGTATTTCTCCAATGAGACTTGTTTGCCAGTATTTCTCCAATGAGATTTGTTTGCTAGTATTTCTCCAATGAAGTTTGTTTGCTAGTATTTCTCAAATGAAGTTTGTTTGCTAGTATTTATCCAATGAAGTTTGTTTGCTAGTATTTCTCCAATGAAGTTTGTTTGCTAGTATTTCTCCAATGAAGTTTGTTTGCTAGTATTTCTCCAATGAGGCTTGTTTGCTAGTATTTCTCCAATGAAGTTTGTTTGCTAGTATTTCTCAAATGAAGTTTGTTTGCTAGTATTTCTCCAATGAGACTTGTTTGCTAGTATTTCTCCAATGAGGCTTGTTTGCTAGTATTTCTCCAATGAAGTTTGTTTGCTAGTATTTCTCCAATGAAGTTTGTTTGCTAGTATTTCTCCAATGAAGTTTGTTTCCTAGTATTTCTCCAATGAGGCTTGTTTGCTAGTATTTCTCCAATGAAGTTTGTTTGCTAGTATTTCTCCAATAAGACTTGTTTGCTAGTATTTCTCCAATGAAGTTTGTTTGCTAGTATTTCTCCAATGAAGTTTGTTTGCTAGTATTTCTCCAATGAAGTTTGTTTGCTAGTATTTCTCCAATGAGACTTGTTTGCTAGTATTTCTCCAATGAGACATGTTTGCTAGTATTTCTCCAATGAAGTTTGTTTGCTAGTATTTCTCCAATGAAGTTTGTTTGCTAGTATTTCTCCAATGAAGTTTGTTTGCTAGTATTTCTCCAATGAGGCTTGTTTGCTAGTATTTCTCCAATGAAGTTTGTTTGCTAGTATTTCTCAATGAAGTTTGTTTGCTAGTATTTCTCCAATGAAGTTTGTTTGCTAGTATTTCTCCAATGAGACTTGTTTGCTAGTATTTCTCCAATGAGACATGTTTGCTAGTATTTCTCCAATGAAGTTTGTTTGCTAGTATTTCTCCAATGAAGTTTGTTTGCTAGTATTTCTCCAATGAAGTTTGTTTGCTAGTATTTCTCCAATGAGGCTTGTTTGCTAGTATTTCTCCAATGAAGTTTGTTTGCTAGTATTTCTCAATGAAGTTTGTTTGCTAGTATTTCTCCAATGAGACTTGTTTGCTAGTATTTCTCCAATGAGGCTTGTTTGCTAGTATTTCTCCAATGAGGCTTGTTTGCTAGTATTTCTCCAATGAGGCTTGTTTGCTAGTATTTCTATTCTCCAATGAGGTTTGTTTGCTAGTATTTCTCCAATGAGCTTGTTTGCTAGTATTTCTACAATGAGACTTGTTTGCTAGTATTTCTCCAATGAGACTTGTTTGCTAGTATTTCTCAAATGAGACTTGTTTGCTAGTATTTCTCCAATGAAGTTTGTTTGCTAGTATTTCTCCAAAGAAGTTTGTTTGCTAGTATTTCTCAATAAAGTTTGTTTGCTAGTATTTCTCCAATGAGGCTTGTTTGCTAGTATTTCTCCAATGAAGTTTGTTTGCTAGTATTTCTCCAATGAGGCTTGTTTACTAGTATTTCTCCAATGAAGTTTGTTTGCTAGTATTTCTCCAATGAGGATTGTTTGCTAGTATTTCTCCAATGAAGTTTGTTTGCTAGTATTTCTCCAATGAAGTTTGTTTGCTAGTATTTCTCCAATGAAGTTTGTTTGCTAGTATTTCTCCAATGAGGCTTGTTTGCTAGTATTTCTCCAATGAAGTTTGTTTGCTAGTATTTCTCCAATGAGACTTGTTTGCTAGTATTTCTCCAATGAAGTTTGTTTGCTAGTATTTCTCCAATGAGGCTTGTTTGCTAGTATTTCTCCAATGAAGTTTGTTTGCTAGTATTTCTCCAAAGAGACTTGTTTGCTAGTATTTCTCCAATGAGACTTGTTTGCTAGTATTTCTCCAATGAGGCTTGTTTGCTAGTATTTCTCCAATGAGGCTTGTTTGCTAGTATTTCTCCAATGAAGTTTGTTTGCTAGTATTTCTCCAATGAGGCTTGTTTGCTAGTATTTCTCCAATGAAGTTTGTTTGCTAGTATTTCTCCAATGAAGTTTGTTTGCTAGTATTTCTCCAATGAAGTTTGTTTGCTAGTATTTCTCCAATGAGACTTGTTTGCTAGAATTTCTCCAATGAAGTTTGTTTGCTAGTATTTCTCCAAAGAGACTTGTTTGCTAGTATTTCTCCAATGAGGCTTGTTTGCTAGTATTTCTCCAATGAAGTTTGTTTGCTAGTATTTCTCCAATGAAGTTTGTTTGCTAGTATTTCTCCAATAAAGTTTGTTTGCTAGTATTTCTCCAATGAAGTTTGTTTGCTAGTATTTCTCCAATGAGACTTGTTTGCTAGTATTTCTCCAATGAAGTTTGTTTGCTAGTATTTCTCCAATGAGACTTGTTTGCTAGTATTTCTCCAACGAAGTTTGTTTGCTAGTATTTCTCCAATGAAGTGTGTTTGCTAGTATTTCTCCAATGAAGTTTGTTTGCTAGTATTTCTCCAATGAGACTTGTTTGCTAGTATTTCTCCAATGAGATTTGTTTGCTAGTATTTCTCCAATGAAGTTTGTTTGCTAGTATTTCTCCAATGAAGTTTGTTTGCTAGTATTTCTCCAATGAAGTTTGTTTGCTAGTATTTCTCCAATGAGACTTGTTTGCTAGTATTTCTCCAATGAGGCTTGTTTGCTAGTATTTCTCCAATGAAGTTTGTTTGCTAGTATTTCTCCAATGAAGTTTGTTTGCTAGTATTTCTCCAATGAAGTTTGTTTGCTAGTATTTCTCCAATGAGGCTTGTTTGCTAGTATTTCTCCAATGAAGTTTGTTTGCTAGTATTTCTCCAATGAGACTTGCTTGCTAGTATTTCTCCAATGAAGTTTGTTTGCTAGTATTTCTCCAATGAAGTTTGTTTGCTAGTATTTCTCCAATGAGACTTGTTTGCTAGTATTTCTCCAATGAGACATGTTTGCTAGTATTTCTCCAATGAAGTTTGTTTGCTAGTATTTCTCCAATGAAGTTTGTTTGCTAGTATTTCTCCAATGAAGTTTGTTTGCTAGTATTTCTCCAATGAGGCTTGTTTGCTAGTATTTCTCCAATGAAGTTTGTTTGCTAGTATTTCTCCAATGAAGTTTGTTTGCTAGTATTTCTCCAATGAGACTTGTTTGCTAGTATTTCTCCAATGAGGCTTGTTTGCTAGTATTTCTCCAATGAGGCTTGTTTGCTAGTATTTCTATTTCTCCAATGAGGTTTGTTTGCTAGTATTTCTCCAATGAGGCTTGTTTGCTAGTATTTCTCCAATGAGGCTTGTTTGCTAGTATTTCTCCAATGAGGCTTGTTTGCTAGTATTTCTCCAATGAGGCTTGTTTGCTAGTATTTCTCCAATGAGGCTTGTTTGCTAGTATTTCTCCAATGAATGAATTGTTTGTTTTAGTATTTCTCCAATGAAGTGTGTTTGCTAGTATTTCTCCAATGAGACTTGTTTGCTAGTATTTCTCCAATGAGACTTGTTTGCTAGTATTTCTCCAATGAGACTTGTTTGCTAGTATTTCTCCAATGAGGTTTGTTTGCTAGTATTTCTCCAATGAGACTTGTTTGCTAGTATTTCTCCAATGAGCTTGTTTGCTAGTATTTCTCCAATGAGACTTGTTTGCTAGTATTTCTCCAATGAGACTTGTTTGCTAGTATTTCTCCAATGAGACTTGTTTGCTAGTATTTCTCCAATGAGACTTGTTTGCTAGTATTTCTACAATGAGACTTGTTTGCTAGTATTTCTCCAATGAGACTTGTTTGCTAGTATTTCTACAATGAGACTTGTTTGCTAGTATTTCTCCAATGAGACTTGTTTGCTAGTATTTCTCCAATGAGACTTGTTTGCTAGTATTTCTCCAATGAGACTTGTTTGCTAGTATTTCTCCAATGAGACTTGTTTGCTAGTATTTCTCCAATGAGACTTGTTTGCTAGTATTTCTCCAATGAGACTTGTTTGCTAGTATTTCTCCAATGAGACTTGTTTGCTAGTATTTCTCCAATGAGACTTGTTTGCTAGTATTTCTCCAATGAGACTTGTTTGCTAGTATTTCTCCAATGAGACTTGTTTGCTAGAATTTCTCCAATGAAGTTTGTTTGCTAGTATTTCTCCAAAGAGACTTGTTTGCTAGTATTTCTCCAATGAGGCTTGTTTACTAGTATTTCTCCAATGAAGTTTGTTTGCTAGTATTTCTCCAATGAGGCTTGTTTGCTAGTATTTCTCCAATGAGACTTGTTTGCTAGTATTTCTACAATGAGACTTGTTTGCTAGTATTTCTCCAATGAGACTTGTTTGCTAGTATTTCTCCAATGAGACTTGTTTGCTAGTATTTCTCCAATGAGATTTGTTTGCTAGTATTTCTCCAATGAGACTTGTTTGCTAGTATTTCTCCAATGAGACTTGTTTGCTAGTATTTCTCCAATGAGACTTGTTTGCTAGTATTTCTACAATGAGACTTGTTTGCTAGTATTTCTCCAATGAGACTTGTTTGCTAGTATTTCTCCAATGAGACTTGTTTGCTAGTATTTCTCCAATGAGACTTGTTTGCTAGTATTTCTCCAATGAGACTTGTTTGCTAGTATTTCTCCAATGAGACTTGTTTGCTAGTATTTCTCCAATGAAGTTTGTTTGCTAGTATTTCTCCAATGAGACTTGTTTGCTAGTATTTCTCCAATGAGGCTTGTTTGCTAGTATTTCTCCAATGAAGTTTGTTTGCTAGTATTTCTCCAATGAAGTTTGTTTGCTAGTATTTCTCCAATAAAGTTTGTTTGCTAGTATTTCTCCAATGAAGTTTGTTTGCTAGTATTTTCCAATGAGACTTGTTTGCTAGTATTTCTCCAATGAGACTTGTTTGCTAGTATTTCTCCAATGAGACTTGTTTGCTAGTATTTCTCCAATGAGACTTGTTTGCTAGTATTTCTCCAATGAGACTTGTTTGCTAGTATTTCTCCAATGAGACTTGTTTGCTAGTATTTCTCCAATGAGACTTGTTTGCTAGTATTTCTCCAATGAGACTTGTTTGCTAGTATTTCTCCAATGAGACTTGTTTGCTAGTATTTCTCCAATGAGACATGTTTGCTAGTATTTCTCCAATGAGACTTGTTTGCTAGTATTTCTCCAATGAGACATGTTTGCTAGTATTTCTCCAATGAGACGTGTTTGCTAGTATTTCTCCAATGAGAATTGTTTGCTAGTATTTCTCCAATGAGACCTGTTTGCTAGTATTTCTCCAATGAGACGTGTTTGCTAGTATTTCTCCAATGAGAATTGTTTGTTAGTATTTCTCCAATGAGGCTTGTTTGCTAGTATTTCTCCAATGTAGTTTGTTTGCTAGTATTTCTCAAATGAGACTTGTTTGCTAGTATTTCTCCAATGAAGTTTGTTTGCTAGTATTTCTCCAATGAGGCTTGTTTGCTAGTATTTCTCCAATGAAGTTTGTTTGCTAGTATTTCTCCAATGAGGCTTGTTTGCTAGTATTTCTCCAATGAGACTTGTTTGCTAGTATTTCTCCAATGACACTTGTTTGCTAGTATTTCTCCAATGAGACTTGTTTGCTAGTATTTCTCCAATGAGACTTGTTTGCTAGTATTTCTCCAATGAGACTTGTTTGCTAGTATTTCTCCAATGAGCTTGTTTGCTAGTATTTCTCCAATGAAGTTTGTTTGCTAGTATTTCTCCAATGAGACTTGTTTGCTAGTATTTCTCCAATGAGACTTGTTTGCTAGTGTTTCTCCAATGAGATTTGTTTGCTAGTATTTCTCCAATGAGGCTTGTTTGCTAGTATTTCTCCAATGAAGTTTGTTTGCTAGTATTTCTCCAATGAGGCTTGTTTGCTAGTATTTCTCCAATGAGACTTGTTTGCTAGTATTTCTCCAATGAGGCTTGTTTGCTAGTATTTCTCCAATGAGACTTGTTTGCTAGTATTTCTCCAATGAGACTTGTTTGCTAGTATTTCTCCAATGAGGCTTGTTTGCTAGTATTTCTCCAATGAAGTTTGTTTGCTAGTATTTCTCCAATGAAGTTTGTTTGCTAGTATTTCTCCAATGAAGTTTGTTTGCTAGTATTTCTCCAATGAGACTTGTTTGCTAGTATTTCTCCAATGAGACTTGTTTGCTAGTATTTCTCCAATGAGACTTGTTTGCTAGTATTTCTCCAATGAAGTTTGTTTGCTAGTATTTCTCCAATGAGACTTGTTTGCTAGTATTTCTCCAATGAGACTTGTTTGCTAGTATTTCTCCAATGAGACTTGTTTGCTAGTATTTCTCCAATGAGACTTGTTTGCTAGTATTTCTCCAATGAAGTTTGTTTGCTAGTATTTCTCCAATGAGACTTGTTTGCTAGTATTTCTCCAATGAGAATTGTTTGCTAGTATTTCTCCAATGAAGTTTGTTTGCTAGTATTTCTCCAATGAGACTTGTTTGCTAGTATTTCTCCAATGAGACTTGTTTGCTAGTATTTCTCCAATGAGACTTGTTTGCTAGTATTTCTCCAATGAGACTTGTTTGCTAGTATTTCTCCAATGAGAATTGTTTGCTAGTATTTCTCCAATGAGACTTGTTTGCTAGTATTTCTCCAATGAGACTTGTTTGCTAGTATTTCTCCAATGAGACTTGTTTGCTAGTATTTCTCCAATGAGACTTGTTTGCTAGTATTTCTCCAATGAAGTTTGTTTGCTAGTATTTCTCCAATGAAGTTGTTTGCTAGTATTTCTCCAATGAGACTTGTTTGCTAGTATTTCTCCAATGAGACTTGTTTGCTAGTATTTCTCCAATGAGACTTGTTTGCTAGTATTTCTCCAATGAAGTTTGTTTGCTAGTATTTCTCCAATGAAGTTTGTTTGCTAGTATTTCTCCAATGAGACTTGTTTGCTAGTATTTCTCCAATGAGATTTGTTTGCTAGTATTTCTCCAATGAAGTTTGTTTGCTAGTATTTCTCCAATGAGACTTGTTTGCTAGTATTTCTCCAATGAGATTTGTTTGCTAGTATTTCTCCAATGAAGTTTGTTTGCTAGTATTTCTCCAATGAGACTTGTTTGCTAGTATTTCTCCAATGAGACTTGTTTGCTAGTATTTCTCCAATGAGACTTGTTTGCTAGTATTTCTCCAATGAGACTTGTTTGCTAGTATTTCTCCAATGAGACTTGTTTGCTAGTATTTCTCCAATGAGACTTGTTTGCTAGTATTTCTCCAATGAGACTTGTTTGCTAGTATTTCTCCAATGAGGCTTGTTTGCTAGTATTTCTCCAATGAAGTTTGTTTGCTAGTATTTCTCCAATGAAGTTTGTTTGCTAGTATTTCTCCAATAAAGTTTGTTTGCTAGTATTTCTCCAATGAAGTTTGTTTGCTAGTATTTCTCCAATGAGACTTGTTTGCTAGTATTTCTCCAATGAAGTTTGTTTGCTAGTATTTCTCCAATGAGACTTGTTTGCTAGTATTTCTCCAATGAAGTTTGTTTGCTAGTATTTCTCCAATGAAGTGTGTTTGCTAGTATTTCTCCAATGAAGTTTGTTTGCTAGTATTTCTCCAATGAGACTTGTTTGCTAGTATTTCTCCAATGAGCTTGTTTGCTAGTATTTCTCCAATGAAGTTTGTTTGCTAGTATTTCTCCAATGAAGTTTGTTTGCTAGTATTTCTCCAATGAAGTTTGTTTGCTAGTATTTCTCCAATGAGACTTGTTTGCTAGTATTTCTCCAATGAAGTTTGTTTGCTAGTATTTCTCCAATGAGACTTGTTTGCTAGTATTTCTCCAATGAAGTTTGTTTGCTAGTATTTCTCCAATGAAGTTTGTTTGCTAGTATTTCTCCAATGAAGTTTGTTTGCTAGTATTTCTCCAATGAGACTTGTTTGCTAGTATTTCTCCAATGAGACTTGTTTGCTAGTATTTCTCCAATGAAGTTTGTTTGCTAGTATTTCTCCAATGAAGTTTGTTTGCTAGTATTTCTCCAATGAAGTTTGTTTGCTAGTATTTCTCCAATGAGACTTGTTTGCTAGTATTTCTCCAATGAAGTTTGTTTGCTAGTATTTCTCCAATGAAGTTTGTTTGCTAGTATTTCTCCAATGAGACTTGTTTGCTAGTATTTCTCCAATGAGGCTTGTTTGCTAGTATTTCTCCAATGAGGCTTGTTTGCTAGTATTTCTCCAATGAGGCTTGTTTGCTAGTATATTTCTCCAATGAGGCTTGTTTGCTAGTATTTCTCCAATGAGGCTTGTTTGCTAGTATTTCTCCAATGAGGCTTGTTTGCTAGTATTTCTCCAATGAGGCTTGTTTGCTAGTATTTCTCCAATGAGGCTTGTTTGCTAGTATTTCTCCAATGAGGCTTGTTTGCTAGTATTTCTCCAATGAGACTTGTTTGCTAGTATTTCTCCAATGAGACTTGTTTGCTAGTATTTCTCCAATGAGACTTGTTTGCTAGTATTTCTCCAATGAGGTTTGTTTGCTAGTATTTCTCAATGAGACTTGTTTGCTAGTATTTCTCCAATGAGGCTTGTTTGCTAGTATTTCTCCAATGAGACTTGTTTGCTAGTATTTCTCCAATGAGACTTGTTTGCTAGTATTTCTCCAATGAGACTTGTTTGCTAGTATTTCTCCAATGAGACTTGTTTGCTAGTATTTCTCCAATGAGACTTGTTTGCTAGTATTTCTCCAATGAGACTTGTTTGCTAGTATTTCTCCAATGAGGCTTGTTTGCTAGTATTTCTCCAATGAGACTTGTTTGCTAGTATTTCTCCAATGAGACTTGTTTGCTAGTATTTCTCCAATGAGACTTGTTTGCTAGTATTTCTCCAATGAGACTTGTTTGCTAGTATTTCTCCAATGAGACTTGTTTGCTAGTATTTCTCCAATGAGACTTGTTTGCTAGTATTTCTCCAATGAGGCTTGTTTGCTAGTATTTCTCCAATGAGACTTGTTTGCTAGTATTTCTCCAATGAGACTTGTTTGCTAGTATTTCTCCAATGAGACTTGTTTGCTAGTATTTCTACAATGAGACTTGTTTGCTAGTATTTCCCAATGAGACTTGTTTGCTAGTATTTCTCCAATGAGACTTGTTTGCTAGTATTTCTCCAATGAGACTTGTTTGCTAGTATTTCTACAATGAGACTTGTTTGCTAGTATTTCTCCAATGAGACTTGTTTGCTAGTATTTCTCCAATGAAGTTTGTTTGCTAGTATTTCTCCAATGAAGTTTGTTTGCTAGTATTTCTCAATAAAGTTTGTTTGCTAGTATTTCTCCAATGAGGCTTGTTTGCTAGTATTTCTCCAATGAGGCTTGTTTGCTAGTATTTCTCCAATGAAGTTTGTTTGCTAGTATTTCTCCAATGAGGCTTGTTTGCTAGTATTTCTCCAATGAAGTTTGTTTGCTAGTATTTCTCCAATGAGGATTGTTTGCTAGTATTTCTCCAATGAAGTTTGTTTGCTAGTATTTCTCCAATGAAGTTTGTTTGCTAGTATTTCTCCAATGAAGTTTGTTTGCTAGTATTTCTCCAATGAGGCTTGTTTGCTAGTATTTCTCCAATGAAGTTTGTTTGCTAGTATTTCTCCAATGAGACTTGTTTGCAGTATTTCTCCAATGAAGTTTGTTTGCTAGTATTTCTCAATGAGGTTGTTTGCTAGTATTTCTCCAATGAAGTTTGTTTGCTAGTATTTCTCCAATGAGACTTGTTTGCTAGTATTTCTCCAATGAGACTTGTTTGCTAGTATTTCTCCAATGAGGCTTGTTTGCTAGTATTTCTCCAATGAAGTTTGTTTGCTAGTATTTCTCCAATGAGACTTGTTTGCTAGTATTTCTCCAATGAGACTTGTTTGCTAGTATTTCTCCAATGAGGCTTGTTTGCTAGTATTTCTCCAATGAGGCTTGTTTGCTAGTATTTCTCCAATGAAGTTTGTTTGCTAGTATTTCTCCAATGAGCTTGTTTGCTAGTATTTCTCCAATGAAGTTTGTTTGCTAGTATTTCTCCAATGAAGTTTGTTTGCTAGTATTTCTCCAATGAAGTTTGTTTGCTAGTATTTCTCCAATGAGACTTGTTTGCTAGTATTTCTCCAATGAAGTTTGTTTGCTAGTATTTCTCCAATGAGACTTGTTTGCTAGTATTTCTCCAATGAGGCTTGTTTGCTAGTATTTCTCCAATGAAGTTTGTTTGCTAGTATTTCTCCAATGAAGTTTGTTTGCTAGTATTTCTCCAATAAAGTTTGTTTGCTAGTATTTATCCAATGAAGTTTGTTTGCTAGTATTTCTCCAATGAGACTTGTTTGCTAGTATTTCTCCAATGAAGTTTGTTTGCTAGTATTTCTCCAATGAGACTTGTTTGCTAGTATTTCTCCAATGAAGTTTGTTTGTTAGTATTTCTCCAATGAAGTGTGTTTGCTAGTATTTCTCCAATGAAGTTTGTTTGCTAGTATTTCTCCAATGAGACTTGTTTGCCAGTATTTCTCCAATGAGATTTGTTTGCTAGTATTTCTCCAATGAAGTTTGTTTGCTAGTATTTCTCAAATGAAGTTTGTTTGCTAGTATTTATCCAATGAAGTTTGTTTGCTAGTATTTCTCCAATGAGACTTGTTTGCTAGTATTTCTCCAATGAGGCTTGTTTGCTAGTATTTCTCCAATGAAGTTTGTTTGCTAGTATTTCTCCAATGAAGTTTGTTTGCTAGTATTTCTCCAATGAAGTTTGTTTGCTAGTATTTCTCCAATGAGGCTTGTTTGCTAGTATTTCTCCAATGAAGTTTGTTTGCTAGTATTTCTCCAATGAAGTTTGTTTGCTAGTATTTCTCCAATGAAGTTTGTTTGCTAGTATTTCTCCAATGAGACTTGTTTGCTAGTATTTCTCCAATGAGACTTGTTTGCTAGTATTTCTCCAATGAATTTTGTTTGCTAGTATTTCTCCAATGAAGTTTGTTTGCTAGTATTTCTCCAATGAGACTTGTTTGCTAGTATTTCTCCAATGAGGCTTGTTTGCTAGTATTTCTCCAATGAAGTTTGTTTGCTAGTATTTCTCCAATGAGACTTGTTTGCTAGTATTTCTCCAATGAGACTTGTTTGCTAGTATTTCTCCAATGAGGCTTGTTTGCTAGTATTTCTCCAATGAGGCTTGTTTGCTAGTATTTCTCCAATGAAGTTTGTTTGCTAGTATTTCTCCAATGAGGCTTGTTTGCTAGTATTTCTCCAATGAAGTTTGTTTGCTAGTATTTCTCCAATGAAGTTTGTTTGCTAGTATTTCTCCAATGAAGTTTGTTTGCTAGTATTTCTCCAATGAGACTTGTTTGCTAGTATTTCTCCAATGAAGTTTGTTTGCTAGTATTTCTCCAATGAGACTTGTTTGCTAGTATTTCTCCAATGAGCTTGTTTGCTAGTATTTCTCCAATGAAGTTTGTTTGCTAGTATTTCTCCAATGAAGTTTGTTTGCTAGTATTTCTCCAATGAAGTTTGTTTGCTAGTATTTCTCCAATGAAGTTTGTTTGCTAGTATTTCTCCAATGAGACTTGTTTGCTAGTATTTCTCCAATGAAGTTTGTTTGCTAGTATTTCTCCAATGAGACTTGTTTGCTAGTATTTCTCCAATGAAGTTTGTTTGCTAGTATTTCTCCAATGAAGTGTGTTTGCTAGTATTTCTCCAATGAAGTTTGTTTGCTAGTATTTCTCCAATGAGACTTGTTTGCTAGTATTTCTCCAATGAAGTTTGTTTGCTAGTATTTCTCAAATGAAGTTTGTTTGCTAGTATTTCTCCAATGAAGTTTGTTTGCTAGTATTTCTCCAATGAGACTTGTTTGCTAGTATTTCTCCAATGAGCTTGTTTGCTAGTATTTCTCCAATGAAGTTTGTTTGCTAGTATTTCTCCAATGAAGTTTGTTTGCTAGTATTTCTCCAATGAAGTTTGTTTGCTAGTATTTCTCCAATGAGGCTTGTTTGCTAGTATTTCTCCAATGAAGTTTGTTTGCTAGTATTTCTCCAATGAGACTTGTTTGCTAGTATTTCTCCAATGAAGTTTGTTTGCTAGTATTTCTCCAATGAAGTTTGTTTGCTAGTATTTCTCCAATGAAGTTTGTTTGCTAGTATTTCTCCAATGAGACTTGTTTGCTAGTATTTCTCCAATGAGACTTGTTTGCTAGTATTTCTCCAATGAAGTTTGTTTGCTAGTATTTCTCCAATGAAGTTTGTTTGCTAGTATTTCTCCAATGAAGTTTGTTTGCTAGTATTTCTCCAATGAGGCTTGTTTGCTAGTATTTCTCCAATGAAGTTTGTTTGCTAGTATTTCTCCAATGAAGTTTGTTTGCTAGTATTTCTCCAATGAGACTTGTTTGCTAGTATTTCTCCAATGAGGCTTGTTTGCTAGTATTTCTCCAATGAGGCTTGTTTGCTAGTATTTCTCCAATGAGGCTTGTTTGCTAGTATTTCTATTTCTCCATGAGTTTGTTTGCTAGTATTTCTCCAATGAGGCTTGTTTGCTAGTATTTCTCCAATGAGACTTGTTTGCTAGTATTTCTCCAATGAGCTTGTTTGCTAGTATTTCTCAAATGAGACTTGTTTGCTAGTATTTCTCCAATGAAGTTTGTTTGCTAGTATTTCTCCAAAGAAGTTTGTTTGCTAGTATTTCTCAATGAAGTTTGTTTGCTAGTATTTCTCCAATGAGGCTTGTTTGCTAGTATTTCTCCAATGAAGTTTGTTTGCTAGTATTTCTCCAATGAGCTTGTTTGCTAGTATTTCTCCAATGAAGTTTGTTTGCTAGTATTTCTCCAATGAGGATTGTTTGCTAGTATTTCTCCAATGAAGTTTGTTTGCTAGTATTTCTCCAATGAAGTTTGTTTGCTAGTATTTCTCCAATGAAGTTTGTTTGCTAGTATTTCTCCAATGAGGCTTGTTTGCTAGTATTTCTCCAATGAAGTTTGTTTGCTAGTATTTCTCCAATGAGACTTGTTTGCTGTATTTCTCCAATGAAGTTTGTTTGCTAGTATTTCTCCAATTAGGCTTGTTTGCTAGTATTTCTCCAATGAAGTTTGTTTGCTAGTATTTCTCCAAAGAGACTTGTTTGCTAGTATTTCTCCAATGAGACTTGTTTGCTAGTATTTCTCCAATGAGGCTTGTTTGCTAGTATTTCTCCAATGAGGCTTGTTTGCTAGTATTTCTCCAATGAAGTTTGTTTGCTAGTATTTCTCCAATGAGGCTTGTTTGCTAGTATTTCTCCAATGAAGTTTGTTTGCTAGTATTTCTCCAATGAAGTTTGTTTGCTAGTATTTCTCCAATGAAGTTTGTTTGCGAGTATTTCTCCAATGAGACTTGTTTGCTAGATTTCTCCAATGAAGTTTGTTTGCTAGTATTTCTCCAAAGAGACTTGTTTGCTAGTATTTCTCCAATGAGGCTTGTTTACTAGTATTTCTCCAATGAAGTTTGTTTGCTAGTATTTCTCCAATGAAGTTTGTTTGCTAGTATTTCTCCAATAAAGTTTGTTTGCTAGTATTTCTCCAATGAAGTTTGTTTGCTAGTATTTCTCCAATGAGACTTGTTTGCTAGTATTTCTCCAATGAAGTTTGTTTGCTAGTATTTCTCCAATGAGACTTGTTTGCTAGTATTTCTCCAATGAAGTTTGTTTGTTAGTATTTCTCCAATGAAGTGTGTTTGCTAGTATTTCTCCAATGAAGTTTGTTTGCTAGTATTTCTCCAATGAGACTTGTTTGCTAGTATTTCTCCAATGAGATTTGTTTGCTAGTATTTCTCCAATGAAGTTTGTTTGCTAGTATTTCTCAAATGAAGTTTGTTTGCTAGTATTTCTCCAATGAAGTTTGTTTGCTAGTATTTCTCCAATGAGACTTGTTTGCTAGTATTTCTCCAATGAGGCTTGTTTGCTAGTATTTCTCCAATGAAGTTTGTTTGCTAGTATTTCTCCAATGAAGTTTGTTTGCTAGTATTTCTCCAATGAAGTTTGTTTGCTAGTATTTCTCCAATGAGGCTTGTTTGCTAGTATTTCTCCAATGAAGTTTGTTTGCTAGTATTTCTCCAATGAGACTTGTTTGCTAGTATTTCTCCAATGAAGTTTGTTTGCTAGTATTTCTCCAATGAAGTTTGTTTGCTAGTATTTCTCCAATGAGGCTTGTTTGCTAGTATTTCTCCAATGAAGTTTGTTTGCTAGTATTTCTCCAATGAAGTTTGTTTGCTAGTATTTCTCCAATGAGACTTGTTTGCTAGTATTTCTCCAATGAGGCTTGTTTGCTAGTATTTCTCCAATGAGGCTTGTTTGCTAGTATTTCTATTTCTCCAATGAGGTTTGTTTGCTAGTATTTCTCCAATGAGGCTTGTTTGCTAGTATTTCTCCAATGAGGCTTGTTTGCTAGTATTTCTCCAATGAGGCTTGTTTGCTAGTATTTCTCCAATGAGGCTTGTTTGCTAGTATTTCTCCAATGAGGCTTGTTTGCTAGTATTTCTCCAATGAATTTTGTTTGCTAGTATTTCTCCAATGAAGTGTGTTTGCTAGTATTTCTCCAATGAGACTTGTTTGCTAGTATTTCTCCAATGAGACTTGTTTGCTAGTATTTCTCCAATGAGACTTGTTTGCTAGTATTTCTCCAATGAGACTTGTTTGCTAGTATTTCTCCAATGAGACTGTTTGCTAGTATTTCTACAATGAGACTTGTTTGCTAGTATTTCTCCAATGAGGTTTGTTTGCTAGTATTTCTCCAATGAGACTTGTTTGCTAGTATTTCTCCAATGAGGCTTGTTTGCTAGTATTTCTCCAATGAGACTTGTTTGCTAGTATTTCTCCAATGAGACTTGTTTGCTAGTATTTCTCCAATGAGACTTGTTTGCTAGTATTTCTCCAATGAGACTTGTTTGCTAGTATTTCTACAATGAGACTTGTTTGCTAGTATTTCTCCAATGAGACTTGTTTGCTAGTATTTCTACAATGAGACTTGTTTGCTAGTATTTCTCCAATGAGACTTGTTTGCTAGTATTTCTCCAATGAGATTTGTTTGCTAGTATTTCTCCAATGAGACTTGTTTGCTAGTATTTCTCAATGAGACTTGTTTGCTAGTATTTCTCCAATGAGACTTGTTTGCTAGTATTTCTCCAATGAGACTTGTTTGCTAGTATTTCTACAATGAGACTTGTTTGCTAGTATTTCTCCAATGAGACTTGTTTGCTAGTATTTCTACAATGAGACTTGTTTGCTAGTATTTCTCCAATGAGACTTGTTTGCTAGTATTTCTCCAATGAGACTTGTTTGCTAGTATTTCTCCAATGAGACTTGTTTGCTAGTATTTCTCCAATGAGACTTGTTTGCTAGTATTTCTCCAATGAGACTTGTTTGCTAGTATTTCTCCAATGAAGTTTGTTTGCTAGTATTTCTCCAAAGAGACTTGTTTGCTAGTATTTCTCCAATGAGGCTTGTTTGCTAGTATTTCTCCAATGAAGTTTGTTTGCTAGTATTTCTCCAATGAAGTTTGTTTGCTAGTATTTCTCCAATAAAGTTTGTTTGCTAGTATTTCTCCAATGAAGTTTGTTTGCTAGTATTTCTCCAATGAGACTTGTTTGCTAGTATTTCTCCAATGAAGTTTGTTTGCTAGTATTTCTCCAATGAGACTTGTTTGCTAGTATTTCTCCAATGAAGTTTGTTTGTTAGTATTTCTCCAATGAAGTGTGTTTGCTAGTATTTCTCCAATGAAGTTTGTTTGCTAGTATTTCTCAAATGAAGTTTGTTTGCTAGTATTTCTCCAATGAAGTTTGTTTGCTAGTATTTCTCCAATGAGACTTGTTTGCTAGTATTTCTCCAATGAGCTTGTTTGCTAGTATTTCTCCAATGAAGTTTGTTTGCTAGTATTTCTCCAATGAAGTTTGTTTGCTAGTATTTCTCCAATGAAGTTTGTTTGCTAGTATTTCTCCAATGAGGCTTGTTTGCTAGTATTTCTCCAATGAAGTTTGTTTGCTAGTATTTCTCCAATGAGACTTGTTTGCTAGTATTTCTCCAATGAAGTTTGTTTGCTAGTATTTCTCCAATGAAGTTTGTTTGCTAGTATTTCTCCAATGAAGTTTGTTTGCTAGTATTTCTCCAATGAGACTTGTTTGCTAGTATTTCTCCAATGAGACTTGTTTGCTAGTATTTCTCCAATGAAGTTTGTTTGCTAGTATTTCTCCAATGAAGTTTGTTTGCTAGTATTTCTCCAATGAGGCTTGTTTGCTAGTATTTCTCCAATGAAGTTTGTTTGCTAGTATTTCTCCAATGAAGTTTGTTTGCTAGTATTTCTCCAATGAGACTGTTTGCTAGTATTTCTCCAATGAGGCTTGTTTGCTAGTATTTCTCCAATGAGGCTTGTTTGCTAGTAGTATTTCTCCAATGAGGTTTGTTTGCTAGTATTTCTCCAATGAGGCTTGTTTGCTAGTATTTCTCCAATGAGGCTTGTTTGCTAGTATTTCTCCAATGAGGCATGTTTCCTAGTATTTCTCCAATGAGGCTTGTTTGCTAGTATTTCTCCAATGAGGCTTGTTTGCTAGTATTTCTCCAATGAATTTTGTTTGCTAGTATTTCTCCAATGAAGTGTGTTTGCTAGTATTTCTCCAATGAGACTTGTTTGCTAGTATTTCTCCAATGAGACTTGTTTGCTAGTATTTCTACAATGAGACTTGTTTGCTAGTATTTCTCCAATGAGGTTTGTTTGCTAGTATTTCTCCAATGAGACTTGTTTGCTAGTATTTCTCCAATGAGGCTTGTTTGCTAGTATTTCTCCAATGAGACTTGTTTGCTAGTATTTCTCCAATGAGACTTGTTTGCTAGTATTTCTCCAATGAGACTTGTTTGCTAGTATTTCTCCAATGAGACTTGTTTGCTAGTATTTCTACAATGAGACTTGTTTGCTAGTATTTCTCCAATGAGACTTGTTTGCTAGTATTTCTCCAATGAGACTTGTTTGCTAGTATTTCTCCAATGAAGTTTGTTTGCTAGTATTTCTCCAATGAAGTTGTTTGCTAGTATTTCTCCAATGAAGTGTGTTTGCTAGTATTTCTCCAATGAGACTTGTTTGCTAGTATTTCTCCAATGAAGTTTGTTTGCTAGTATTTATCCAATGAAGTTGTTTGCTAGTATTTCTCCAATGAAGTTTGTTTGCTAGTATTTCTCCAATGAAGTTTGTTTGCTAGTATTTATCCAATGAAGTTTGTTTGCTAGTATTTCTCCAATGAAGTTTGTTTGCTAGTATTTATCCAATGAAGTTTGTTTGCTAGTATTTCTCCAATGAGACTTGTTTGCTAGTATTTCTCCAATGAGACTTGTTTGCTAGTATTTCTCCAATGAAGTTTGTTTGCTAGTATTTCTCCAATGAAGTTTGTTTGCTAGTATTTCTCCAATGAGACTTGTTTGCTAGTATTTCTCCAATGAGACTTGTTTGCTAGTATTTCTCCAATGAAGTTTGTTTGCTAGTATTTCTCCAATGAAGTTTGTTTGCTAGTATTTATCCAATGAAGTTGTTTGCTAGTATTTCTCCAATGAGACTTGTTTGCTAGTATTTCTCCAATGAGGTTTGTTTGCTAGTAATTCTCCAATGAAGTTTGTTTGCTAGTATTTCTCCAATGAAGTTTGTTTGCTAGTATTTCTCCAATGTGACTTGTTTGCTAGTATTTCTCCAATGAGGCTTGTTTGCTAGTATTTCTCCAATGAAGTTTGTTTGCTAGTATTTCTCCAATGAAGTTTGTTTGATAGTATTTCTCCAATGAAGTTTGTTTGCTAGTATTTCTCCAATGAAGTTTATTTGCTAGTATTTCTCCAATGAGACTTGTTTGCTAGTATTTCTCCAATGAAGTTTGTTTGTAGTATTTCTCCAATAAAGTTTGTTTGCTAGTATTTCTCCAATGAAGTTTGTTTGCTAGTATTTCTCCAATGAGGCTTGTTTGCTAGTATTTCTCCAATGAAGTTTGTTTGCTAGTATTTCTCAAAAAAAGTTTGTTTGCTAGTATTTCTCCAATGAAGTTTGTTTGCTAGTATTTCTCCAATGAGGCTAGTTTGCTAGTATTTCTCCAATGAAGTTTGTTTGCGAGTATTTCTCCAATTAGGCTTGTTTGCTAGTATTTCTCCAATGAAGTTTGTTTGCTAGTATTTCTCCAATAGGCTTGTTTGCTAGTATTTCTCCAATGAGACTTGTTTGCTAGTATTTCTCCAATTAGGCTTGTTTGCTAGTATTTCTCCAATTAGGCTTGTTTGCTAGTATTTCTCCAATGAGACTTGTTTGCTAGTATTTCTCCAATTAGCCTTGTTTGCTAGTATTTCTCCAATGAAGTTTGTTTGCTAGTATTTCTCCAATGAAGTTTGTTTGCTAGTATTTCTCCAATGAGCTTGTTTGCTAGTATTTCTTCAATGAGGCTTGTTTGCTAGTATTTCTCCAATGACGTTTGTTTGCTAGTATTTCTCCAATGAAGTTGTTTGCTAGTATTTCTCCAATGAGGTTGTTTGCTAGTATTTCTCCAATGAAGTTTGTTTGCTAGTATTTCTCCAATGAGGCTTGTTTGCTAGTATTTCTCCAATGAAGTTTGTTTGCTAGTATTTCTCCAATGAAGTTTGTTTGCTAGTATTTCTCCAATGAAGTTTGTTTGCTAGTATTTCTCCAATGATGTTTGTTTGCTAGTATTTCTCCAATGTAGTTTGTTTGCTAGTATTTCTCCAATGAGACTTGTTTGCTAGTATTTCTACAATGAGACTTGTTTGCTAGTATTTCTCCAATGAAGTTTGTTTGCTAGTATTTCTCCAATGAAGTTTGTTTGCTAGTATTTCTCCAATGAGACTTGTTTGCTAGTATTTTTCAAATGAGACTTGTTTGCTAGTATTTCTCCAATGAGACTGTTTGCTAGTATTCTCCAATGAGACTTGTTTGCTAGTATTTCTCCAATGAGACTTGTTTGCTAGTATTTCTCCAATGAGACTTGTTTGCTAGTATTTCTACAATGAGACTTGTTTGCTAGTATTTCTACAATGAGACTTGTTTGCTAGTATTTCTCCAATGAAGTTTGTTTGTTAGTATTTCTCCAATGAGACTTGTTTGCTAGTATTTCTACAATGAGACTTGTTTGCTAGTATTTCTACAATGAGACTGTTTGCTAGTATTTCTCAATGAGACTTGTTTGCTAGTATTTCTCCAATGAGATTTGTTTGCTAGTATTTCTCCAATGAGACTTGTTTGCTAGTATTTCTCCAATGAGACTTGTTTGCTAGTATTTCTCCAATGAGACTTGTTTGCTAGTATTTCTCCAATGAGACTTGTTTGCTAGTATTTCTCCAATGAGACTTGTTTGCTAGTATTTCTACAATGAGACTTGTTTGCTAGTATTTCTCCAATGAGACTTGTTTGCTAGTATTTCTACAATGAGACTTGTTTGCTAGTATTTCTCCAATGAGACTTGTTTGCTAGTATTTCTCCAATGAGACTTGTTTGCTAGTATTTCTCCAATGAGACTTGTTTGCTAGTATTTCTCCAATGAGACTTGTTTGCTAGTATTTCTCCAATGAGACTTGTTTGCTAGTATTTCTCCAATGAGACTTGTTTGCTAGTATTTCTACAATGAACTTGTTTGCTAGTATTTCTCCAATGAGACTTGTTTGCTAGTATTTCTACAATGAGACTTGTTTGCTAGTATTTCTCCAATGAGACTTGTTTGCTAGTATTTCTACAATGAGACTTGTTTGCTAGTATTTCTCCAATGAGACTTGTTTGCTAGTATTTCTGCAATGAGACTTGTTTGCTAGTATTTCTCCAATGAGACTTGTTTGCTAGTATTTCTCCAATGAGACTTGTTTGCCAGTATTTCTCCAATGAAGTTTGTTTGCTAGTATTTCTCCAAGAAGTTTGTTTGCTAGTATTTCATCAATAAAGTTTGTTTGCTAGTATTTCTCCAATGAGACTTGTTTGCTAGTATTTCTCCAATGAAGTTTTTTAGCTAGTATTTCTCCAATGAGACTTGTTTGCTAGTATTTCTCCAATGAGGCTTGTTTACTAGTATTTCTCCAATGAAGTTTGCTTGCTAGTATTTCTCCAATGAAGTTTGTTTGCTAGTATTTCTCCAATGAAGTTTGTTTGCTAGTATTTCTCCAATGAAGTGTGTTTGCTAGTATTTCTCCAATGAGACTTGTTTGCTAGTATTTCTCCAATGAAGTTTGTTTGCTAGTATTTATCCAATGAAGTTTGTTTGCTAGTATTTCTCCAATGAAGTTGTTTGCTATTATTTCTCCAATGAAGTTTGTTTGCTAGTATTTATCCAATGAAGTTTGTTTGCTAGTATTTCTCCAATGAAGTTTGTTTGCTAGTATTTATCCAATGAAGTTTGTTTGCTTGTATTTCTCCAATGAGACTTGTTTGCTAGTATTTCTCCAATGAAGTTTGTTTGCTAGTATTTCTCCAATGAAGTTTGTTTGCTAGTATTTCTCCAATGAGACTTGTTGCTAGTATTTCTCCAATGAGACTTGTTTGCTAGTATTTCTCCAATGAAGTTTGTTTGCTAGTATTTCTCCAATGAAGTTTGTTTGCTAGTATTTATCCAATGAAGTTTGTTTGCTAGTATTTCTCAATGAGACTTGTTTGCTAGTATTTCTCCAATGAGGTTTGTTTGCTAGTAATTCTCCAATGAAGTTTGTTTGCTAGTATTTCTCCAATGAAGTTTGTTTGCTAGTATTTCTCCAATGTGACTTGTTTGCTAGTATTTCTCCAATGAGGCTTGTTTGCTAGTATTTCTCCAATGAAGTTTGTTTGCTAGTATTTCTCCAATGAAGTTTGTTTGATAGTATTTCTCCAATGAAGTTTGTTTGTTAGTATTTCTCCAATGAAGTTTATTTGCTAGTATTTCTCCAATGAGACTTGTTTGCTAGTATTTCTCCAATGAAGTTTGTTTGCTAGTATTTCTCCAATGAGGCTTGTTTGCTAGTATTTCTCCAATGAAGTTTGTTTGCTAGTATTTCTCCAATGAGACTTGTTTGCTAGTATTTCTCCAATGAAGTTTGTTTGCTAGTATTTCTTCAATGAAGTTTGTTTGCTAGTATTTCTCCAATGAAGTTTGTTTGCTAGTATTTCTCCAATGAGACTTGTTTGCTAGTATTTCTCCAATGAAGTTTTTTTGCTAGTATTTCTCCAATGAGACTTGTTTGCTAGTATTTCTCCAATGAGGCTTGTTTGCTAGTATTTCTCCAATGAAGTTTGCTTTGCTAGTATTTCTCCAATGAAGTTAGTTTGCTAGTATTTCTCCAATGAAGTGTGTTTGCTAGTATTTCTCCAATGAGACTTGTTTGCTAGTATTTCTCCAATGAAGTTTGTTTGCTAGTATTTCTCCAATGAAGTTTGTTTGCTAGTATTTCTCCAATGAGACTTGTTTGCTAGTATTTCTCCAATGAGGCTTGTTTGCTAGTATTTCTCCAATGAGTTTGTTTGCTAGTATTTCTCCAATGAGCCTTGTTTGCTAGTATTTCTCCAATGAAGTTTGTTTGCTAGTATTTCTCCAATGAAGTTTGTTTGCTAGTATTTCTCCAATGAGGCTTGTTTCTAGTATTTCTTCAATGAGGCTTGTTTGCTAGTATTTCTCCAATGACGTTTGTTTGCTAGTATTTCTCCAATGAAGTTTGTTTGATAGTATTTCTCCAATGAGGCTTGTTTGCTAGTATTTCTCCAATGAAGTTTGTTTGCTAGTATTTCTCCAATGAGGCTTGTTTGCTAGTATTTCTCCAATGAAGTTTGTTTGCTAGTATTTCTCCAATGAGACTTGTTTGCTAGTATTTCTCCAATGAGACTTGTTTGCTAGTATTTCTCCAATGAGACTTGTTTGCTAGTATTTCTCCAATGAGACTTGTTTGCTAGTATTTCTCCAATGAGACTTGTTTGCTAGTATTTCTACAATGAGACTTGTTTGCTAGTATTTCTACAATGAGACTTGTTTGCTAGTATTTCTCCAATGAGACTTGTTTGCTAGTATTTCTCCAATGAGACTTGTTTGCTAGTATTTCTCCAATGAGACTTGTTTGCTAGTATTTCTCCAATGAGACTTGTTTGCTAGTATTTCTCCAATGAGACTTGTTTGCTAGTATTTCTACAATGAGACTTGTTTGCTAGTATTTCTCCAATGAGACTTGTTTGCTAGTATTTCTCCAATGAAGTTTGTTTGCTAGTATTTCTCCAATGAGACTTGTTTGCTAGTATTTCTCCAATGACACTTGTTTGCTAGTATTTCTCCAATGAGACTTGTTTGCTAGTATTTCTCCAATGAGATTTGTTTGCTAGTATTTCTCCAATGAGACTTGTTTGCTAGTATTTCTCCAATGAGACTTGTTTGCTAGTATTTCTCCAATGAGACTTGTTTGCTAGTATTTCTCCAATGAAGTTTATTTGCTAGTATTTCTCCAATGAGACTTGTTTGCTAGTATTTCTCCAATGAAGTTTGTTTGCTAGTATTTCTCCAATGAAGTTTGTTTGCTAGTATTTCTCCAATGAAGTTTGTTTGCTAGTATTTCTCCAATGAGACTTGTTTGCTAGTATTTCTCCAATGAGACTTGTTTGCTAGTATTTCTGACAATGAGACTTGTTTGCTAGTATTTCTCCAATGAAGTTTGTTTGCTAGTATTTCTCCAATGAAGTTTGTTTGCTAGTATTTCTCCAAAGAGACTTGTTTGCTAGTATTTCTCCAATGAAATTTGTTTGCTTGTGTGCATGAAAAAAAAAAACCATTACTTTTTGGTCTTGACTTAATGAATGTGGATATCTACTTGTTCTGCAACTGGTGATGTTAGTCTATTCTATTACTGAGTTTGAAAGTGGTTTGCAGTCTGCAGCGCTAGAAAATCTGTAAAAATCAAGGTTTTCTGTATATTTTATTGGTCCAATTTATGCACCGGAACACGATAACTGCAAGAAATTCTGACTCCACTATCTGACATTGGGTCAAAGACTTAAAACACATAAATTGCTGAATATGACAGATTTTATTCCTGCGATCTCTAGTGATACTGATGTTTGGTACAGTTAAACAGGTGAGCTGTGAGAGATAAGACTTTCAGCCTGAATCATTCAATCCTGGTAAACACTTTTATTATCTTTGCTTTCCCTGGTCTTTGATGGTCACCACCTTTTCTGCAAGGCAGCAGATGGTTTGAACTTCCCAGCTTCGGTTCTTCAAGATATCCTGCCTTCCAAGTTTCAACTAACTAGCCATTTCTGGAATCTTCATTCCAACCTGTGCTATAAATATCATTCCTGGACACTAGAGTCAAGAACAATAAGAAAATTAACAACTGCTGAGATGAAATGTGTTAGACATATGACAGGAGATAAGATCAGAAATGGAGAACTGAGAAAAAAGCAAGGAATAACTGCCGCCATTGAATACAGAAAGAAACAACAGATAAAATGGTTTGGCAACGAGAATGAGAATCTCTTCTCAGACAGATCAACACACTACACAACAAGCCTTCAATAAATGCTATGCGACAACCAGACCTGAGGGCTGACCACTAAAAAGATGGATGTATGGAACATTAGAAACAATAGGAAACATAACAACAGGAGAGGTCAACAGGAGAACAAAAGACCACAAACTATATCTTTTGTTGGTGGTGAAAGGCAGATGAAGAAGGAAAGAAGTAGAAGAACCATTTCTATCAGGTTTGCTTTCCCAATCTTACACTGTCCTAAGCCATTGGTTATTCTTTAACCATTCCAGCAACAGCTGCTTCAGCCACTGAAAATGTGCAACAGAAATTTATTCTGGGAAAATAACACGACTGACATGACACTGACCACACTACCCATATGTGCCCTTGATAACTGTAAAATACAGACCACTAGTACCATATTTCCCATATGCTTTGAGGCTTGAAGGAAACTTAATTTTTTTGTTTAACTGAAGGAAATAATAATGATCATCATCATCATGTTTGATGCAGGCTGGTTGGCGCAGGCAATCATGTCCCTCCACAATCTTCTTTCCACAGTATATCATTTCAATTCTGTTGTTGACAGTTTTCCATGCCATGACACCAAGCTATCTAGTATTTTCTCTCTTTGTCATCCGTGATCTCTCTTTCCTTGTATTTGCCAGTTGTAACCTAGTATCCAACTTTCCTCTTCTCATGATGTGCCTGAAAAATGTTGATTGCTTCTTTCTGTTTTTTGGAGCTCCCTTTTTGTATTGGCCTCTGAGAATTTCCTCGTTGGTCTTTTTAGCTGTCCAGGGAACTTTCAACATTCTTCTAAGAAATCCCATCTCTGTGATATCTAATCATCTTTTAATTTCTTTGTTTACTGTCCATCATTCACTTCCATAGGTCAGAATTGGCTCTAAATAGCACCAATGAACTCTCCTCTCACTTCTATTGACATAATTTTGTTGCTGATGATGATGATAAAGCTCATTAAAACTATTGGGAGAATTAAACTTGTCTTTATTGCAAGATAATAAAAGGTAAAACATGACTACTACCAATAACCAGGCAACAACAATTTCTAGTACATTTTGTGCAGGAGAAGAGGTGACAATAGACTGCTGGATCAATAAACAGTCAACAAACCAACTGATACCATTATGGTAAGAAGAAATTATAAGATATATGATACGAGATGTTAACATAAATTTAAGGATATTATTTAAAATTGAAAACCAACACTTGAAAGCTAACATGAAAACTGATGAAAATTATGAAAAAGAGTTTTAGCCTTGAACCTTATTACATAACCAAAAAAACATTATTATTTTCTTCTTGATTTTTTTAACAAGTTTTCTTTTTTGCTGCATAGGCATGTTAAGAACATTCTTATCATTTTTTTTTTAATTTGTCCACGGTTTTCTGAACATTCTTCAGTAAAACCAAATCATTGAGCCTCCAAGGATTTTCTAGGCTCTTATCCTATTGTCCTAGATTCACTACCGCATGTCTGGTCTGGATCTTCTTAAGGGAACAATTTATTGTGACATCTTTACATGGGAGAACAATACAAAACAATGTTTTTCAGCCTACACATGGACTTCTTTAGAAAACAACAAAAACAAATGGACATATACAAAGTAGTGGATCTACAAACAACTAAAACTAGTGATCACAAGGAAGGAAATAAAATTTAGAAAAATCTACATTAAAGAACACTTTTCCATACTTTCATTGTCAAAAAGGTTTGGTTGTAGAATATTATTTTCACTCTTTGGTAAGTGGCCTTTGCCTCACCTTTGTTGCATTCCTGCTATCTGAAGTTATTATCACTCCAATCTATCAATCTAATGTCATATTGAGCTAAAAATGGCACACAGAGCAGAAATTCGAAACAATCTATTAAGTGTCAGACCTTGCACAGCACCCACATTGTATCTCACAACATGTCCCTACTCAAGTGAAATCTTTCAACCTCATTCGACAAGGGAGTTGATGCCTGCTTTTGTTGCCTGTCACCTCTGTGTTATTTTTAGTGTTTTTCTACATTATAATCATTCCTATGTATCTTTAATACTTTAAATATTTTTTCAAAAACTGAAGGTTCATCAGCAGTCAGATAAAAACGATGTAGGAAAACACAAATGAACTATTATCAATAACCAGCAAAATTGGGCTTGAGATCAATCATGAAAAGACTAAAGTCATGAAAAGCTTAATTCCAACAGATGACAAAATATACATGGAAAACAAACCAGTAGAAGAGATCGATTACTTTACTATCTTGGAAGTCACATTGATCGAGAAGGGGATACAAGCAAAGAAATTAGACTCAGAATAGCTAAAGCAGCAATGTCTTTCAGAAGCCTTGAATAGTTGTGGAAATCAAAACTCATCAGCACAAACACAAAACTTAGACTATTCAAATCAAATGTACTATCAACCCTTATGTATGCATGTGAAAGCTGGAAAACAACAAGATATATAGAAACAAAGTTGAACGCATTCGAAAATAAATGTCTAAGGAAAATACTTGGTATAGAGTGGAGCGAATTCAAAACAAACGAGGAAATTAGAGAAATCGCCAATCAACCACTAATATCTTCAGTAATAAAGAAAAGACGATGGTCATATGTTGGACATGTGATGAGGAGAGATAATAACCGAATAGCAAAGCAAGCCCTCATGTGGGAAACAACAGGTAAAAGAAAAAGAGGAAAACCCAAAGAGACACTGAGAAGAACATTGCTGAGAGAGGCAAAAGCAGCAGGGATCGGCTCCCTCAATGAGATAGAACTGCTTGCACAGAGCAGAGACAAATGGCGAGATTTGATAAAATATCTTTAAAAGAATTGAAAACTGCTAGAACAAAAATTCAGATAAGAGAAGGAGTATCTTGGTCTACGCCCTATGGACTGGCTACGGCTCGAAAGGTCAATAGTAGTAGTATAGTAGTAGAAGGTTTCTACCACTCCTCAAAGAATGTAAATATAAGAACTGTTTTTTTAATTATCTTTTTATTTTTAGGATACATCATTATATGTATTTTTGGATACAATTTAGGGATGAACTCTGTCAGTGATTCATAGCTGACTGTGCCAGGATAGGTGAACCAAAACTATCTAGCTCCTACTCCACCGCTTCATGTGCACCTAGAAACCAACTAATCAGTCTGGTCTAGCCAAATGAGTAGGGATTGAGTGGGATGGTAATCCAATGCTTAAAAATGATGTATCAATGGCAGCAATGGTGGAGAGAAATGAAATGACAGCAATTCTATGAACACCAGCGTCCTTTGACAGGCAGATGATGAAGAGGCCCAAGAATAGAATCCTTTAGTCATTGGGAGAATGGAAGTAACAACAAGAGATACAATTTTTATCTAAAACTTTATCAGACTGTATCTTTAGTTCTGCATTTTCTCTCAATACTAATTGATAACGTAGTCAGTAAATATGAAGATTCTTAAGCTTTTATCATTTATTTACAATCTTTTATATTTTCATTAACTTTGAAAATTTAGTTCACAAAGTGATATTTCATAAATACGGATTAGTTCACAAACTGTGATACCTCATTATCTATCATAATTTAGTTTATAAAAGTGATACCTCATTACCTATCATAATTTAGTTCATAAACTGTGATACCTCATTATCTATCATAATTTAGTTCATAAAATGTGATACCTCGTTAACTATCATAATTTAGTTCACAAACTATGATACCTCGTTAACTATCATAATTTAGTTCACAAACTCTGATACCTCATTAACTATCATAATTTAGTTCATAAACTGTGATACCTCATTATCTATCATAATTTAGTTCATAAACTGTGATACCTCGTTAACTATCATAATTAGTTCACAAACTATGATACCTCATTAACTATCATAATTTAGTTCACAAACTCTGATACCTCATTAACTATCATTATTTAGTTCACAAACTCTGATACCTCATTAACTATCATAATTTAGTTCACAAAATATGATACCTCATTAATTATCATAATTTAATTCACACAAACTTGATACCTCATTAACTATCATAATTTAGTTCACAAAAATATGATACCTCATTAATTATCATAATTTAGTCACAAACTCTGATACCTCATTACCTATCAAAATTTAGTTCATAAACTATGATACCTCATTACCTATCACAATTTAGTTCACAAACTGTGATACCTCATTACTATCATAGTTTAGTTCACAAACTGTGATACCTCATTACCTATCATAATTTAGTTCACAAACTGTGATACCTCATTACCTATCATAATTTAGTTCACAAACTCTGATGCCTCATTAATTATCATAATTTAGTTCACAAACTCTGATACCTCATTAACTATTATAATTTAGTTCTCAAACTATTATTAACTATTATATAAATTAGCTCACAAACTCTTATACCTCATTAACTATTATAATTTAGTTCACAAACTATGAAACATAATTACCTATCATAATTTAGTTCACAAACTGTGATACCTCATTAACTATCATAATCTAGTTCAGAAACTTAGATACTTCATTATCATCTATCAGTAATTTACTTCACAAGGTTTAGTATTTCATAAATACCATAGATAACTTAATTCAAAAACTTTAACACTTTTTTTTTAAACATTATTATGATATTAAAAAAAAAAAACAAACACAATTTAATTTTATTATTAAGCTTAGTCAACTAACAATAAAAACTAATATTTTCTCTTTTCTCTACCAGTTGTTTCTTTTTCTCACAGCTATGGCCATTTTAACTTTTATCATGATTATCATTCATAGCTAGATCCTCTAAACTCTGAGCTGTTAATGAATGAGTTTCAATAGGAAAAGCAACAACACTCAAGACTTATTTACGACCTCAGAAATGCTATTTTTAAAAATAAGACAAAACTCACAAATAATACTGCGAGTGATATATAAAATTAGAAATTCTGATAAATTTATTTCTAAAGTGATAAACTTTCACACTTTTTTTTATCTTTGCAAACTCAAGAAATTAGCCAACTCCTACAAAAGTACAAAAGAGTAACAACGGCGGCAGATGAGATACACGGATATAGTGATTTTCTTATATAATATATAATATATATATAGTTGAATGTAATGTTCAAAGACATAAAAATAATAACCGAAAGGTGTCTAGTGTCTGTACTTAGTATAATTATGTAAATGTATAATTATTATCAATACTTAAATACTAGTCAATTGTGTATATAAATTATTATCCATCTCTCCCGAGAAGTCCGTCTTAACAGTACTTTACACACTTTATAACGTCAATACACAACACGATAATTTAGTATTCCTTAATTAAGCGTACGGTAAGGGTTAAATAAAGTGTTACCTATGTAACAATAGCATAACGGGAACACAAAGCATAACTGAAAGTGAACTAGTGAACTACTACCTTTACACACCACTCGGCAGGTAAGTACAATAACCTCCATTAATATCCTCATAAATTATCATGATATTATTATAATGTACAAGTAACAACTCGCGAACTTGCCTTATCTGAACCTATCAAAAGCTGAACAAGATGTTAGAATTCGGTTAGAATGAAAAGTTTAACACGTTTACATAAGTTTTGTTAGAATTCTTCGTGAGAATTAACGAATTGAGTAGAGTCGGTCGCCTGCAGAACTGAGTAACGGAGGGAACTTACAAAACTCCGACCTCCGATGTGTACGCTCGCCACCGTTAGAGGACTTCCCCATGCAACAATCGATTATTGTACACTGGTATGTTGATAACACCTGTGTTAAATCAACATATACATAATGTATGCGTCACGGTGTTTGCATTATTGTAAGATGACAAGGATTAATGACAGAAAACGTCGATCTAAACTTACCTATGCAGTGGAACATCCTCCGTCGTCCGCCATATTGAAAACTGACTACCCTCTCATTCGTCTTTGGCTAATGGAGCCGCTGGGACTGTTGACTGCGTGCAAGCTGGAGTTCCTCTCTGTTTTGTGATCACCAAACTAAACACAATGCTTTTTCACCTGTCGAAAGTCTCACAGACAGTCTTTACCTGTCTAAAGGACGCCCATTACGAACGGGTATCAAAGAAAAAAGACGAGTCATAGCACTTCTGAAACGTTGATCTCAGGCAAGAAGACAAGCCAGTCCAGTCTCCCCCATATACAGTGTACAGTGTAATTGAATTTGGCAGCATGTCACACCTTTGAACTAACATTCTTCAAGATGGGTCAAAGCTGCGATCTATTTTGGGATGAAATACCTCAAGTGCTAAGAGAAACGAGGAATGAAGGCGCACGAGCGATGATCAGCATCATAGCAGAAGAGGGAAAGGGAAGGATGGGTTCCTGTCGACCACAGAGACTGGTCCTGTGTTTCGTTTTCTCCGCTTATCTTGTTCCCTCGCCAATAAAACTATATAGAGCTTCAGTTTTACTGAAACCATGAGAAAACATCCTGCCTCTCTTTTTTTTTCTTCCTTTTTTTGTAAACACAAACGCGATCGCTCACGCACTCACACACAGCACAGACCATATCTGTTCTGTTATCATATAAAATGTCTGCGTTTTGCGGGTAAATTAAAGAGAGAAAGAAAAAAAAAACGAAACCTTCATATTTTAAGACACATTTTCTGTGTTCGGCCAAATATCGCAATATATCGGGAATATTAGGGCAACTAACGTTGTTCGCGTCTGTCATGAATACATTATAAGTCAGAACATTTGCCATCATGTTCGGATTGACACTTTGTGGGGACCTAAGCTGCGCTAAACTGAAACTTGGAGGCTCCCTGTCACAAAAATAACACCAGAAGTTCTATATCACAGATTGCAGTATAAACACATTTAAACCGCATCGACTTGTGAGGCCATAAGCTGTAATCCATCCACCCATCCATCCACCCACCCATCCATCCACCCATCCATTTACCCACCCACCCATCCACCCACCCATCCATCCCACATCCATTCACCCACCCACCCATCCACCCACCCATCCATCCACCCATCCATCCACCCATCCATCCACCCACCCATCCATCCACCCATCCATCCATCCACCCACCCATCCACCCACCCACCCATCCATCCACCCACCCACCCATCCATCCACCCACCCATCCACCCACCCATCCATCCACCCATCCACCCATCCATCCACCCACCCATCCATCCACCCATCCATCCACCCACCCATCCACCCATCCATCCACCCATCCATCCACCCACCCATCCATCCATCCACCCATCCATCCATCCACCCATCCATCCACCCATCCACCCACCCATCCACCCACCCACCCATCCATCCATCCACCCATCCACCCATCCATCCATCCACCCATCCACCCACCCACCCACCCATCCATCTACCCATCCACCCACCCATCCACCCACCCCCATCCATCCACCCACCCACCACCCATCCACCCATCCATCCATCCACCCATCCATCCATCCTGCTTGTCTGTCTGCTTAAGCCCAAGACGGCACATGGAACATAAATTCTAGACTCTTGTGTCCGACTATTTTTCTTATCAAGCGTCAGACTTTGCACAGGACCCGCACCACGCCCCGACCACAGTTCTGGACGAGCCTCGCATTCTCGGCAAGGGAGCAGATGTCTGCTGTTGTTGTCTCTCACATCAATGTTCCTTTTAGTGTTTATTTAAGTCGACCTCTTTTTCTTTTACTTTCTGGTTCCCATTTAAGGGCTTGGTCTGTGATTTCCTTCTTTCTTCTCATCGCATGACCAACATGTGACCAACTCATTCTCTTAGTTGCTATGTTTGGATACTTTTGTTATCTCCTCTATTTCTGTACCAATCTTGAATCCATTTAATGGGGCTCGAAGTATTTCTCTGAGACATTTATTTAGCCTAGGCTTAGGTCTAAAAATGGGAGCCGCGATAGCTCAGTGGTTAGTGAACTAGAGTACAAAGGACAAGAGGTTGGGTTCGATCCTGATCGATGGCTTCCAGGTTCACCCAGCCTTTAATTGGTACCGGATTTTTTCTGGGAAAGTAAAGCTGCACGAGCGTAATACCGATCACATTAACCCAAGAAATCATGTGCCGAAGGTCTGTACAAATATGGTCCGGTCACTTACACCATATACCCTATACGCTTCTTGGCGTGACGGGGCTCTCTCCTTTTTTTTTTTTTTTTTTTTTTTTAACTTAGGTCCTGATTGCCAAGGAACACCTTAGTGGAGTCAACAGACGACATAAAAGGTGGTGGGTGGTTTAATAACGGTAGTAGGGACCTTTCATAGGCTGTTGAAGTCTAAGGACTACTCTATCTGCTAATGTATGTGGGCTATTCTGTCTGTTGAAGTCTATGGACTACTCTATCTGCTAATGTATGTGGGCTATTCTGTCTACTGAAGTCTATGGACTACTCTATCTGCTAATGTATGTGGGCTATTCTGTCTGTTGAAGTCATAGGACTACTCTATCTGCTAATGTATGTGGGCTATTCTGTCTGTTGAAGTCATAGGACTACTCTATCTGCTAATGTATGTGGGCTATTCTGTCTGTTGAAGTCATAGGACTACTCTATCTGCTAATGTATGTGGACTATTCTATCTGCTGAAGTCTATGGACTACTCTATCTGCTAATGTATGTGGGCTATTCTGTCTGTTGAAGTCATAGGACTACTCTATCTGCTAATGTATGTGGGCTATTCTGTCTGTTGAAGTCTATGGAACTACTCTATCTGTTGAAGTCTATGGACTACTCTATCTGCTAATGTATGTGGGCTATTCTGTCTGCTGAAGTCTGTGGACTATTCTGTCTGTTGAAGTCATAGGACTACTCTATCTGCTAATGTATGTGGGCTATTCTGTCTGTTGAAGTCTATGGACTACTCTATCTGTTGAAGTCTATGGACTACTCTATCTGCTAATGTATGTGGGCTATTCTGTCTGCTGAAGTCTATGGACTATTCTGTCTGCTGAAGACTACGGACTATTCTGTCTGCTGAAGTCTATGGACTATTCTGTCTGCTGTAGTCTGTGGACTATTCTGTCTGCTGAAGTCTATTGACTATTCTGTCTGCTGAAGTCTATGGACTATTCTGTCTGCTGAAGTTTATGGACTATTCTGTCTGCTGAAGTCTATGGACTATTCTGTCTGCTGAAGTCTATGGACTATTCTGTCTGCTGAAGTCTATGGACTATTCTGTCTGCTGAAGTCTGTGGACTATTCGGTAATCTGTTGAAGCCTAGATAAATAATGATCTTACGATCTGACAAAACATACGGGTCTTGAGACTTTTCTTTCTTTCTTCATTTGCCTTTCAATGTCGAAGAATAACTAGAGGTCTTTTGCTCTTTCAGTGAACCTTAGACAATCTGATGAAACGGAGATGTGTACATTATAATAACAATATTTGGATCCTTACACTGTTGGTCCAGTCGATCTCTGGACAAGAATATACATTGTAAAAAAAGTAGTAAAGTACCCCCGTCACGCCAAGTGGCGTAGAGGAAATATGGTGTTAGTAACCATACATTTTACAGACCTTCGGCACATGATTGTTGGGGTAATGTGGTCAGTATTACGCCCGTGTCGCTTTAAAAGGCATATCACGTCTTCTTCCACTCAACCACTGTTTAAGATTTGTGGCACATACTACAACTTTCCCCTTGAGAACCGCCTCATAAGTCCAGTTGGGTTTACTGTCCTCTCAAGGCATGAACATATCGCTCGTATACACATAGAACACTTGCTACACATTGTTTACCCTCATGCGCACTCGTACCTATATATGGGTATATGTTTGACCACATGTGTATATGGGGGTAGGTACGCATGTTTCGTAAACATCTTTTTTTTGGGTATGCACACCCATAGTTGCAGATATACACACATTTATATGTTCACTTTTTCCACGTGGATTTACTTATTGGGAATCAACTCAAAGAAACATTTCCAGTAATAGTAAAGGCTGGTATCTTGTACTCATCATCGAGTGCCCTCTCCGCATCGAAGGTTGGCTACCATGGAGCGCCATTCCACTCTGTCTCTTGCTTTGATGGTGCAGATTGCCATAGGCTGATTTGTCCATCTTTTGATGTTACTCGTCCATGTTAGTCTTGGTCTGCCTCTTTTACCTTGTATTTTCCCTTCTAATATTACTTTTATTTGATTGTTGTGTCTTTTAACATGACCAAAAAATTTCATTTGTCTTGCTCTAATTGTGTTTAGTAGTTCTTTTTTCATTTTCAGTTGTTTTAAAACTTCTTCGTTTGTTTTCTTTTCTTTCCATCCAATTCTACCTATTCTTCTATAAATTCACATTTCAAAGGCTTCAATTTTCTGTTCTGTTTTCTGGTCTAATGGCCATATTTCTGCACCATACAGGAATATTGAGAAGATGTAACATTTTGCTATTCTTAGTTTCAGCCCTGGTGTTATTTGTTTTGATGTTAGTATATTTTTCATGGCATTGAAATTACTTTTTGCCATTCCTATTCTTTTATTTATTTCAGTTGTACATTTTCCATCACTGGTTATAGTATGTCCCAGGTAGTTGTAGCTCTGGACTGTCTCTAGATGTATTCCTTCAACTTGATATTTAATTGTAGGTCTTGAGAATTTTCTTTGTTTATGATCATAGTTTTAGTCTTTTTTATATTCATATCTAGTCCATATTTTTTTGCTTGTCATGTTTATTACATTAAGTAATTGTTGTAGATCTTTAGGATTTTCTGCTAGTAGAACAGTATCATCGGCATATCTTAGGTTATTGATTATCTTCCCATTAATGTTAAGGTCTGGCATCTCATTGATGTTTTTACAGATTTGCTCAGTGTATAAATTGAACAAGCTTGGTGAAAGGATGCATCCTTGTCTTACTCCTCTTTTTATATCAATGGGTGTAGAGTTCTCCTTGTTATATTTTATTATTGCTGTTTGCTCCCAATACAAATTACATATCAGTCGTATGTCTGTGTCATCCAGATTTATATCTTTTAGGCAGTTTATAAGTTGCTCATGGTGTATTCTATCAAATGCTTTGGTGTAGTCTATGAAGCAGGCATATATTGGTTTGTTTACTTCTATGTACTTTTCAATCAATGTCCCATGCTGAATATTGCTTCTTTTGTCCCACTGTTTTTCCTGAATCTGAATTGCTGCTCATCTAGTTCATTATTAATTTTATTCTGAATCCTTCCTTGTATAACTTTTAATAAAATTTTGGTTACCTGGCTCATTAGGCTTATTGTTCTAAAATCGCTGCATTCAACTGCACCATTCTTTTTAGGCAATGCTATAAAAGTTGATGTTTTTAGTTCATTTGGTATGTATCCTGTGCGGTATATGTCATTGCATATGTCTGTGATCACTTCAATGCCAAAATCTTCTAGTGCCTGTATCATCTCTATCTGTATATTGTTAGGTCCTGCTGCTTTTCCCTTTTTCATTGTTTTTATAGCTTTTTCTACTTCAGATTTCAGGATTTTATAGCTGGATGTACATTTTATGAATGGTTTTTTGTCCCTTTCATCATGAAATAATTCTGTTACGTATTCTTGCCATCTTTCGATTATATCTTTGTTGTCTGTTAGCATTCTTCCCTCTTTGTTTGCAATACATCCGTTTCCTGCTGCTTTTTTTCTTGTACTCACCTCCACATATTTTTAGAACCCTTCCCTTCCAACTGTTTTCAAGTCTTGGTCCCGCCCTGTGGGCCGGACATATCAATTTCAATCCAGTCGTTGTCTGACCAAGCTCTGTGGCTGACCAATCTCTTGAGCTCAGGGAAGTGACTTATTTTCCTTTTTGAGAGTCTAGCATATTATCGCAATGTAGTTAGATTTCTGTGTATATCCTTATATATTTTTGTGCTGTGGTTTGTTGTTCCTGCTGAAGGCCTTTAGGCCGAACCGTCGTCATACTTTTGTTAATTTCTAACCTACGTAAAGCTGTTACCAAACCACTTAATTATTACTTTTTTATTTTCATTATCATCATCAGCTTTACAGCAGCTTGGCATTTCTATGGATCTTGATACCCCTGCCCATTTTCTACAACCCATAACTCACCCCATTGTACATTCACATACACTTAACCCATCTCAGTTTATACTCAAACTTCCATAACCCACCTCAGTTTATACTCAAATGCTCATAACCCACCTCAGCGTATACTCAAATGCTCCTGACCAACCTCGGTTTATATTAAAATTCCTATTAACCTATATATTATACCTTAATGTACATTGAGATCTCTATAACTCACCTCAATGTACACCCAAATAACCATAACCGATCTAATTGTACACTGAAATATCTATCATCCGCCTCAATGTATACTCAAATACCAATAACTCGCTTCAATGTATTTTCTAATACCTACAACCACCTTCTATGTGCACTCTTATACCCATAACGCACCTTAATGTATACTAAATAATCATAACTCACCTCATTGTATTCTATAATACCCATAACTCACCTCATTGTATTCTATAAAAATCATAACTCACCTCATTGTATTCTATAATAATCATAACTCACCTCATTGTATTCTATAATACCCATAACTCACCTCAATGTACACTAAATAATCATAACTCACCTCATTGTATTCTATAATACCCATAACTCACCTCATTGTATTCTATAATAATCATAACTCACCTCATTGTATTCTATAATACCCATAACTCACCTCAATGTACACTAAATAATCATAACTCACCTCATTGTATTCTACAGGGTGTTTTTAAAGTTGCAGTGCAGTGAATATTTCTAATATTCAGTAAATGACGTAATCATCATCTACGTACCACAATTTTGTAAACCACATTTATGAACAAACCGCTGCTTCCTTTAAGGTTTTATTTACGTAAAGGACGGGCACTACGCTACTTTCACTGTCTCATCATTGCTTGAAGGAAATGGTGTTGACGATTGAAAACAGGGTATTTCTGGTTGAGCATGTCTTTCGTAATGGCGGTAAATATACGGATGAGGTCATTAGACAAAAAATTTCCAGACTCACAAGTCCCTCACCGAAATTCTGTTACAAAATTGATCAAAAAGTTTCGTGAAACCGGTAGTGTGGTAGATGCATACCGATCTGGAAGACCTCCAATTTCACAAGACCAAATTATGAAACTCCAAGACAGAATTACAGTGGGTCCAAATGCATCTTTAAACCACTTGTCTCAACAGGTGCAAATATCTAAGAGCCTAATAAACCTTCACAAGGTTTTAAGAAGTGAACTACACTATCGTCCATACAAATTAACTGAAGTGTCTCAACTCCAAGAAAGAGATTATGAATCCCGTTTAAACTACTGCATGTGGTTTCAGAATTTTATTTATGAACATGGCGCTGCCATCCTTGACGTCACTTTTTTCACTGATGAGGCCTGGTTTCATTTATCCGGTTATGTGAACAGTCAGAACAATCGGCTGTGGAGCAGTGAAAACCCCATGAATTTCATCAAGTGCCGCTTTACGATCAAAAAGTCGGAGTGTGGTGCGCTATAAGTCGTATGCGGATAATAGGACCTATATTTTTTAATGAAACAATAAATGCAGAACGTTACCGTACTTTAATTCTGGAACCGTTCATAGCACTCCTTACAGAACGGGAAATTATGGAATCCTGGATTCAGCAGGATGGGGCAACAGCACACACAGCCACAACAACACTCAATTATTTAGAAAGCATATTTGCAAATCGCATTATTTCACGTGGAATCTGGCCTGCTCGTTCACCAGATCTAACACCCCCAGATTATTATCTGTTGGGGGCATTGAAGGGGAAAGTTTATGAAAATAATCCGCAGACAATTAATGACTTAAAGACTGAAATAGTAGACAAGATTAAACAAATATCACCAGACATTATTCTGAAGGTTTTCGCAAATATGGAAAGACGAATCACGACATGTCTTGAGGCCCGTGGTGGACATTTTCAACATATGCTTTAGGCACAACTTTATTGTGTTAATACCAACATTACCCATTATAAGCTCGCCGATAGCAGTCAAGTATATTTGAATAATACCATTTATTTTACAATTTGTGTGACGCATTAGTTAACCGCATTTCTGGTGACGTTTTTTCTTCCGAGAGTAGAAATTCACTGCACTGCGACTTAAAAACACCCTGTATAATACCCATAAACTCACCTCATTGTATTCTATAATACCCATAACTCACCTAATTGTATTCTATAATACCCATAACTCACCTTATTGTATTCTATAATACCCATAACTCACCTTATTGTATTCTATAATACCCATAACTCACCTCATTGTATTCTATAATACCCATAACTCACCTCAATGTACACTCAAATGCCCGATATGTTACACATTTAATCATCATCATCATCTTTGAGTGCCGTCTCCGCATCGAATGTTAGGTATTATGGAGCGCCATTCCGCCTTGCTTCTTACCTTGGTAGCGTAGGTTGTCATAGGCTGACTTGTCCATCTTTTGATGTTACTCGTCCTTGTTAGTCTTGGTCTACCTGTGCCTCTTTTACCTCGTATTTTCTCTTCCAAGATTACTTTTAGTAGGCTGCTGTGTCTTTTAACATGCCCCAACAAATCTCATTTGTCTTGTTTGAATTGCCTTTAGTAGTTCTCTTTTCATCTTTAGTTGTTGCAAGAGTTCTTAACATAACTCAGGTAACAAAAATAATGAAAGAAATGTCCTTACCGACGAGTCGTTGCTATTATCCTTCTGGTGTTATCAGACTATGCACTAGACTCGCAGACCACAAGTGTTGCTAGATATGTCGGCTTATTTTCTTTTGCCAGCTGTTTCCTGTTTGAGGATTTTCTTTGTGATTTTCCTGTTAGCTTTTTTCATCACACGGTATATTCTTCTGATATATTCTTATAGTATATTCTTGTAATATATTCTTATGGTATATTCTTATAGTATATTATTATAGTATTTTATTGTAATATAATCTTATAGTATATTCTTGTGGTATATTCTTATTGCATATCTCTATGGTATAATTTTCTAGTATATTCTTGTAAAATATTCTTATGCTATATTCTTATGGTATATTCTTGTAGTGTATTCTATGGTATATTCTTATAGTATATTATTATTATATATTCTTATAGTATATTCTTATGGGTTTTTTTCTTATGGTACATTCTTATAGTATATCCATATAGCATATGCTTGTAGCATGTTTTATAGTATTTACTTATAATATATTCTTATATGGACTTTGCTGATGACATAGTTCTCATCAGCAATCAGATAAAAACGATGCAGGAAAACACAAATGAACTAACATCAATAGCCAGCAAAATTGGGCTTGAGGTCAATCATGAAAAGACTAAAGTCATGAAAAGTTTAATTCCAGCAAGTGACAAAATATACATGGAAAACAAACCAGTAGAAGAGATCGATCACTTCATCTATCTTGGAAGTCACATTGATCGAGAAGGGGATACGAGCAAAGAAATTAGAATCAGACTGGCTAAAGCAGCAATGTCTTTCAGAAGCCTTGAAAAGTTGTGGAAATCAAAACTCATTAGCACAAACACAAAACTTAGGCTATTCAAATCAAATGTACTATCAACCCTTACGTATGCGTGTGAAAGCTGGAAAACAACAAGAGATATAGAAACAAAGTTGAACGCATTCGAAAATAAATGTCTAAGGAAAATACTTGGTATAGAATGGAACGAATTCAAAACAAACGAGGAAATTAGAGAAATCGCCAATCAACCACTAATATCTTCAGTAATAAAGAAAAGACGATGGTCATACGTTGGACATGTGATGAGAAGAGATAATAATCGAATAGCAAAGCAAGCCCTCATATGGGAAACAACAGGTAAAAGAAAAAGAGGAAGACCCAGGGAGACACTGAGAAGAACATTGATGAGAGAGGCAAGAGCAGCAGGAATCGGCTCCCTCAATGAGATAGAACTGCTTGCACAGAACAGAGACAGATGGCGAGATTTGATAAAATATCTTTAAAAGAAAACTGCTAGAACAAAAATTCATATAGGTGAAGGTGTATCTTGGTCTACGCCCTATGGGCCGGTTACGGCTCGAAAGGTCAATAGATAGATAGATATTCTTATAATATACTCAGCCACATAGTTTCGTGAAATTTCAGTTATAGAATGCAGGGGAGATCATGCAGGCGGTCCCACTTAAAATGTCAAGAAGTTAAAGAACTATCACACTGACTAGCAGACACACACTTTTTTCGTTTATATATATATATATATATATATTATAATATATATATATATATATATATATATAGAGAGAGAGAGAGAGAGAGAGAGAGAGAGAGAGTGAGAGAGAGAAACATTTACATCCTATTTAACTGCATTATACATGATTTCGTTTGCTGTCCCTCTTACAAATTTATCTTTTAAAAATCATACTATAGATATTCTTATGCATTTTTCTTCCAGTACTAAAACGTACTAGAACGAAACGTTCCAGTTCCAGTAAGATTTTGTAGTATCCCCTCGCCATTTTCTTTAAATAGTAAACGGAGCGGCGCCCACGACCTCATAAGCTTTGTTTCTCGCTACGCCACTGATACAATCATCAAGCCTATTTAGACAATCAACTAACTCAACTTAATTTAACTTAATTCAATCGAGACGCGAGCAGCGTCCGGTATTGCAAGTGAAGCATGCACTCGCCCAGCTGATGCAGGCCATGACAGGTTATTAGGCGTGAGAACGATGTAATAATGTATATGATTACACACAGCAGCGACAACGGGATGACTAAAGCAACTCCATTTTAATATAGGCATGCAGGCAGGACCTGTACATGAATGAAACCGGTAGATCAACGGTTCCCAAACGTAATTGAACAGCATCACTCATTGTACAATAATTCAAACTTTACCGTCTTTTTTGTTACCATACGTTAATCCACACCACCTCTTTGTTACCATAAGCTAGTTCACACCACCTCTTTGTTACCATAAGCTAGTTCACATTACCTCTTTGTTGCCATACGCTAATTCACACCACCTCTTTGTTATCATAGGCTAGTTCACATTACCTCTTTGTTGCCATACGCTAACTCACACAACCTCTTTGTTACCATAAGCTAGTTCACATTACCTCTTTGTTGCCATACGCTAATTCAGACCACCTCTTTGTTATCATAGACTAGTTCACATTACCTCTTTGTTGCAATACGCTAACTCACACCACCTCTTTGTTACCATAAGCTAGTTCACATTACCTCTTTGTTGCCATACGCTAATTCACACTACCTCTTTGTTACCATAAGCTAGTTCACATCACCTCTTTGTTACCTTAAGCTAGTTCACATTACCTCTTTGTTACCATAAGCTAGTTCACATTACCTCTTTGTTGCCATAAGCTAGTTCACACCACCTCTTTGTTACCATAAGCTAGTTCACATCACCTCTTTGTTACCATAATCTAGTTCACTTACCTCTTTGTTGCCATACGCTAATTCACACCACCTCTTTGTTACTATAAGCTAGTTCACATTACCTCTTTGTTACAATAAGCTAGTTCACTTTGCCTCTTTGTTGCCATACGCTAATTCACACCACCTCTTTGTTACCATAAGCTAGTTCACATTACCTCTTTGTTACCATAAGCTAAATCACTTTGCCTCTTTATTACCATACGCTAATTCACACCACTTCTTTGTTACCATAAGCTAGTTCACACCACCTCTTTGTTACCATAAGCTAGTTCACACCACCTCTTTGTTACCATACGCTAATTCACACCACCTCTTTGTTACTATAAGCTAATTCACACCACCTCTTTGTTACTATAAGCTAGTTCACACCACCTCTTTGTTACTATAAGCTAATTCACACCACCTCTTTGTTACTATAAGCTAGTTCACACCACCTCTTTGTTACCATAAGCTAGTTCACACCACCTCTTTGTTACCATAAGCTAGTTCACACCACCTCTTTGTTACCATAAGCTAATTCACACCACCTCTTTGTTACTATAAGCTAATTCACACCACCTCTTTGTTACCATACGCTAATTCACACATCACCTCTTTGTTATCAATCGCTAGTTCACGCCATCTCTTTGTTATCATAAGCTAATTCACACCACCTCTTTGTTACCATACGCTAATTCACACCACCTCTTTGTTTCTATAAGCTAGTTCATACCACCTCTTTGTTACCATAAGCTAGTCCACACTACCCTATGTTACCATAAGCTAGTCCACACTACCCTATGTTACCATAAGCTAGTCCACACTACCCTATGTTACCATATGCTAGTTCACACAACCTTTTGTTACATATACACGATCACTCCTTCTTTCCGTCTTAGTCCCTTTGATTCTCTAAACTAAGTCCGTCTCCATCAATTTTCAGTCGAATAAATATGTGAAATATCGCCATATTTTGCTGCATAACATCACGAAATATCACCGCTATTTATTTACACAAACCTGTGAAACCTTTCCACTCTTGCAAAAAATAAACTCGCAAAATCTTACTACACGTTAGTTACATAAACTCGTTAAATCTCACCCGACGTTAGTTATATAAACTCGTTAAATCTCATACGACGTTAGTTATATAAACTCGTGAAATTTCACCATACGTTAGTTACATAAACTCGTTAAATATCATTTCACGCTAGTTACAACACTCGTGAAATCTCACCCGACATTAGTTTCATAAACTCATTAAATCTCACTTCACGTTAGTTACATAAACTCGCGAAATGTCACTACACGTTAGTTTCATAAACTCATTAAATCTCACTTCACGTTAGTTACATAAACTCGCGAAATGTCACTTCACGTCAGCTACATAAACTCGTGAAATCTCACCCGACGTTAGTTACATAAACTCATTAAATCTCACTTCACGTTAGTTACATAGACTCGTAAAATCTCGCCATACGTTAGTTACATAAACTCGTAAAATCTCACCACACGTTAGTTGCATAGACTCGTAAAATCTCACCAACCGTTAGTTACATAAATTCGTGTGAAATCGCACTACACGTTAGTTACATACACTCGTGAAATCTCACTACACATTAGTTACATAAATTCGTGAAATCTCTCCACACGTTAGTTACATAAATTCATTAAATCTCACTTCACACTAGTTACATAAACTCATGAAATCTTACCACACGTTCATTACATAAACTCATTAAATCTCACTTCCCGTTAGCTACATAAACTTGTGAAATCTCACTTCACGTTAATTACATAAACTCGTGAAATCTCACAACTCGTTATTTTTAGAAATTCATTAAATCATCTCATCACTCTTCGACTACATAGTCTCATGAAATTTGTCACTTTCTTTTTTTTTTACATAATCCCGTGAAATTTCATCACTCCTAAATTACATAAACTAATGAAATCTCAACTCATTTTGCTTAAATAAACTTATGAAATCTCAACTCTTTTTTGGTTACATGGTTACATAAACTTATGAAATCTCACCACTAGTTGATTACAGAGATGGGATTTCTCAGAAGAATGTTGAAAGTTCCCTGGACAGCTAAAAAGACCAATGAGGAAGTTCTCAAAGAGGCCAACACAAAATGGAGCTCTTAAAAAAACATCAGAAAGAAGCAATCAACATTTTTCGGCCACATCATGAGAAGAGGAAAGTTGGAATACTTGGTTACAACTGGCAAAATAAAAGGAAAAAGAGATCGCGGGCGACAAAGAGAGAAAATACTGGATAGCTTGGTATCATGGCATGCAAAACAGTCAGCAACAGAACTGATACGATGCACTGTAGATAGAAGATTGTGGAGGGACATGATCACCTACGCCAACCGGTATGGCACTTGATGATGAGTTGATTACATAAACTCATGAAATCTCAATTCTGATTGGTTACACAAACTCGTGGAATATCGCCGCTCATTAACGAATTAACTCATGCAATCTTATTACTCGGCGATTAGAAAAAGACAGACACATTACATTAGCAGTGCAACCAAGCACTCGAAAACAATTATTGGTATACAATGACGGTACTGCGTGCCAGCTAATAACTGTCTATAGTTTAGTATCATTAGTATCATTGACACAAAGTTGGCAGCTTGTTTCCCGGCCAGCGAACAACATTTGATCAAGCCCACAGTTTTCTCAACTGATTTATTGAGTTATTTGCGGGTCATCATCATTGCACTCCGAACATGTCCATAGGTGCTCAGATCTCCTCCTCAGCAACTCCCGCAGTGTCCAGCGACTGACGACTCCAGTTCTGAGTTGGTTGATAAGTCTTCTTACACGCCCACTAAGTTTCTCGTTTCTGGC